>CAJHQQ010000214.1:0-288994 GCA_905132885.1 Moricandia moricandioides | reverse complement strand
GAGGTGGTTATCCGGTGGGCTGCCTCCCTTGCGCGGGATTTATGTCTGCGAGCTTCCATGGGCCTGAGGGGATAAACCAAGCATCTAATCAAGAAAAACAAATGTAGTTAGAGGGACTTAAGAGTGTACATTTCCAACTATAAAAAGGTATGCCGTTTTTTTCTGAGTAATGGGACTCAACCGAAAGGGAATAATAAAAAACTGTGGGGACACTTAGATATATCCCCAAGGTCACTTCAAAAAGGTTGGACCACTCATTTTTTTTCCTATTTAGCAGCGTGCGACACATGGACTATCTTTCGATTCTTTCATTGTACTCCTCTTTGTTTTTTCGTATTAGGACGGCCCACACTAATCCATTTCATTATCATTTACCTAAAATCACATTTTCCACCACACATGTAATATTTAACATACACAACACAATTGACATTCGTAGAAATTATCACTCTCACTACTTATCACATAACGCACTAGCTTTTTCCACAAATTCAAACGTCTCAAGTTTTTTTTTATATCAATGGCATTCTTATGCAATGTCTCTCAATCTATATCTATGACAACTCTCAAAAATCTCTCATGTAATCACAATCTCATCATACCTCTCTTCTCGGTTTCGGCTCTAAATCTTGTTCAGATTCTCTTGCGGATCTTATCATCCAAACGGTCCATATTTCTCTGCCTCTCCTTTTCAACTTCCACTCAAGAACCTCACCCTGTCTCGAGCTCTCTCCCATAAACTCAGGAAATATTGAACTCAGCCACAGTAATTCAGTGATCCTGGGGTCTGTGATTTTGGGACATTGCACACTATACTATATCTTCCTAAGCAGCGAGCGCTCTCTCTTATATATATTTATATCATGTGTGAGACAGAAATTATCTAGATGTGATATAAACGATAAAAATCTTTTTATCATCAAATAGTTTTTACAAAGAAAAACGACTAAAATAAGTGTATTAAAAGGAGTAAATATATATTATATCGTTTTGGGTTAACTAATCTAGATTTAGTATTTAAAATTATGTGTAAGTGTTTTAGAAGTAAGACTTAAAATATATATATATATATATATAATTTTTTCAAAATAATTTTTTTATTTTGTTCATTAACTGAGAACTATTTTTAGACAAAAAGTTTAAAATGTTTATTTAAAAGATTTATCCATATATATTAATATATTTTATCTGTTCTTGAAATTCAGGTAGAATTCAAGAACTGAGCGTGTACGAGCTCAATGAACTAGACCGACAGAGCCCAAAGATCCTAAAAACGCCATGAGTCTAACGTTCGGTCTCGGAGATCTCGTCCCATTCACCAACAAACTCTACACCGGCGACCTCAAGAAGCGCGTGGGGAATCACCGCCGGTCTCTGCGTTCGTGATCGCACACGTCCCGGAGAAGAACGGTGACCGATTCGAAGCCACTTACAGCTTCTACTTCGGCGACTACGGTCACTTGTCGGTACAAGGACCGTACCTGACATACGAGGACTCGTTCCTCGCCATCACCGGTGGCAGTGGAATATTCGAAGGTGCGTACGGACAGGTCAAGCTTCAACAGCTTGTGTATCCGACAAAACTGTTCTACACTTTTTACCTCAAGGGTCTTGCTGGTGATCTGCCGTCGGATCTCACCGGAACTCCGGTTCCTCCGTCCAAGGACGTGAAGCCTGCGCCCGAAGCTAAGGTATTGGAGCCTAGGGCAGTTACTTGTAACTATACTAATTAAATTTATATGCTCCTTCTTGTGTCTTGTATATTGAATATTATACATTTTTTTAATAAATAACAATTGCAAGTTACAAGCTATATATACCTTTTATTGAAATTAAGAAACCGAAAAAATTATAGAAATTAGGAAAGAGACAATAAAAAGTATCTTTGTAAAAGTGTTCTTAAGATACTCTTTCTAAACATAAAGTGCTATCTGTGTCAAGTTAATTTTTTTTTCTAAAAAATTAAAATTAATTCAACAAACTAAATTTATTATAATATCAATTCTTTTTGTTTAGAAGTTCACTTAACATACTCCACCAATAATGATACTCTTATACTCAATATAAATCTCGTTCTCACCAAACTAACCGCGTAAATATATTGATCTTTTAGTAAATTGACACATAGAGAATATTTAGAAAATTTTGTAAGTATTTTAATTATTTACTTTATTTATTATTAAATTAATTATCTTTTTAGGTTTTAGGTTTTGTGGTTTTCTTATATATAATCTTTTATTCTTTGAATTTGTATTCAATTTATGATTTGATAAATAAAATTGAAAATTCTTTATTTTTTGGTAAATCTATAAAAGTTTCAATAAATTTAAAAAGATATTGATCATAGGCATTTAAAGACTAAATAAGATATGTATCATTGTAGTTTCCGTTACATCAGTTGGTGTTAGAGCCGCGTATCTTTAATTCATTAATCGAAAAACAGAATGTCTATTTTATCACAAAATAAAAATTATTTGTGGAAAATGAAGTAAGGATTGCAAAATAATTATTGGTGATCCAGTTTGTGATGTCTACAACGAAGGCAAGATAAATTTCGTCGATCAATTATCAAAAGATGTGGTCGTGAAACAAAGTCAAAGCATGGTCTTTAAAGAAGACATCACTGATCCACATGTGCATCCACTTTAACCTTATGGTCCATATCAAAGAATGTGTGTTCGTGAGGAGCATAGAGATCGTGGAAGTTTGTTTCATTATGCCAAAGAGCACATTAAGAAAAAATTTTAATTCCTTGTGGTTTGTATTGGTACGAAAGATTTGAAGAATAAAATAATGATGGAAAGGAATCATATTCTTTTATTTGCAAGGTATTATCGATCGAATCGAAGTTAAGGGAAAAGAAAAAGATTTTTTGAATATCACGATTAAAATTTGAGTACGATTCTTTTTTAAGCCGAAGAAAATAATGCAGAAAAACATTAAGAAAATATTTTAAGTATTTTAATTATTTTCTTTATTTATTATTAGGATAATTAGCTTTAATGTTTTTGGGTTTTATTTTAATCTTTAAATCTGTTTTCAGTTTATAATTTGATTAATAAAATTGAAATTTTTATTTTTATTTTTCAGTAGATCCCTAAATATTTTAATGAATTTAACAACCCTAAATATTTCAATGAATTTAAGAAGACATTCATCTTAAAAATTCAAAGATTAAATAAGATCTTTATGTTATTGTAGTTCCGCTACATCATAAATAAAGTGAAACTTGAATTAACAAATTGAGAATCTACGAACTAGAGGATAAAAGATATGGGAAATGAGGAAGATGAGTGCAACTAAGACGATGAGCCAAATACAAGAAAGCATTCCAGAGGCCTCTTCCATGTTGAGTTGTTCTCCTTTAATTTCCCAGTTTAAAAACATTGCATCATCACTCCAATTGACTCCTACTAAGATATAACTCAAATTTGATCCATGGCATCTTCTCCTTCCAGTACCCTGATATTTGTACGTACCCAGTCATAATTGATGATTTCAGCTATTGTTCACTCTATTATTTTGAAGTATAAGTCAAATGTAGAGATATCGAGCCATTTTTTGTCAGTAGATATCGGACTATGAGTCATAATTCCTATAACATGTGTGAGATATATTCCACATAAGTTAAAAACATAGCTTGAGTAATATGCTAAAATTTTAGATTATTTCATTAATTATCAATTATTTTTGAGCCAAAAATCCATAAAATTAATATATTATTAGAGTTTAGAGCACATGGAGTATTCGATTATTTTTGAGCCGAAAATCCATAAAATTAATATATTAGTAGAGTTTAGAGCACATGGAGTATTCGATTTTTAAATATTTATAAATGAAAGAAATTGTGAGAAACATATTTATTTGAGAAAGTTTTAGAACATTTTGAGAGAACTAGATTATAAATATTTATAAATATTTCTTTTGTTTCTTGAAAATGTTATTGTACCATTTTTTTATACAAAAAATGTCGTTTTAGAATTTCAATACAATTTATATTCATTTCAGCTTAATATTAATTATAAAATGCATTGACCTAATAAATGTATCTATTTATCTCAAATATTATTGATTAAATATATGTAATTAATAAAAACATAAATAAATTTCAATTATTTTTTTAATATGTGTGAAAAGTATTTAAATGATACCCTTTATAAAACAGAAAGAGAGAGAGAGAGAGAGAGAGAGAGAGAGAGGAGAGAGAGAGAGAGAGAGAGAGAGAGAGAGAGAGAGAGAGAGAGAGAGAGAGAGAGAGAGAGTATCATCTTGTGATTAATTTTGTTTCATATTTAACATTAAATTACATAATAAATTCATACTAGTATTAAAAGTGATTTATAAAGAACTACCCACTAATAATGCTCTTAACACAGTTTAAGTTTCAGTAATTCAAGTTGTTTGTAACCAGAAGTGATGCTATGTCCAAAACTAATTGTTAGAAGAACTATTATCGTTAAAGTTTCTATATATATAGATTATTGGACCACAATATCCAAGGAATTTGAGAAATAGTTCAGAACTGTAAATGCGAGAGACCTACATTGTATATAGTGTAAGAAAGTTGAGCTAATCTTTATATTATCACGTTCAGCTAATCTATCTATCGTTTGTTCTGATAATAATTTTAATAGCACATAAAAAAAAACAAAACCAGTTATCATTGTAAAGTAGTTTTATGAGTAAACCAAAAATTATAACAACAAAATAAGTTACTTGCATCTTCACTAAACTCACCGACCAGAGATAAATGACACATATATCATTTGCCTATTTAGCTTACGCTTTGAGACCGACCATGGAAGCCGAGTTGAAGTTCGTCTTTAGAAACCGGCCACTTATTAAATATACGCACGTGCAGCTTATCATCATATCAGCCTATATTTTATACGAGTCAACTTTTCCTGTACCCCTATTTTTTTAGAGGTAATCTCCTATGGGCTCGTGTGATCTCTTATACCCCTATTTCATAATTCTTTTTTTAATCAAAACCTAAACCCCCAAATTAAATCCTATCCGGTGTTCAAAACTAAACCCTAACCCCCCCAATGGATGGGTGAACCCATGGGTAAATATTTAAATTGTATAGGTTTCAAATTCGAAAAAAAATTATTTTAAACTCGTTTTTAATCATATTTTGATGATTTTCGTGAAAATATGGAAAAAAAGGTTTTTGATTTTTGAAATATTTTTATCAAATTCTATAAATCAAATAAAAAATATTCACGTTTCAATTTTAATTTTATGTTTTTTCGTTTGACATATAAAATTAAAAAAAGAAATGTGTCCTAGAGAGATTAGAAGTTGAGATTTAGGGGTATGAGAGGAATTGCCTCATTTTATACACACCCATAGACTAATCTCACTCATTATATAATTCAAGATCCTCAATCTCTACTTTAATAATTGCTAAATCAAATAAACAGGTTGTTGTATTCATTCATATGAAAGCTCGTATACACGAGAGTACAAGATATAAGATCTAACAAGCTTACAGTACGGGAGAAAATGAAAAAAAAAGTTACAAGATGTTGAAAATGTATATAAGGTCAATTAATAATCATTTATCCGAGTAGTTCTTTTTTTCTTTTTGAACAATAAGAAAATATCTAACTTCTAGACAGACAATCATTGGTTGCCACTTGCCAACCAAACCCCATAGCTTTGTGCGTATGGACAAATATCTCAAATAGCTTATTTTTAAGTTTTTTTCACAAAAATAGATCTTGAGAAAAAAATGACCAAAATAGACCTTTTTTATTTTGAAAATTTTAATTTTTTTTAATTTTTAAACCTCAACTTCAAACTCCCCACCCCATAACTCTAAATCCTAAATTTAGATTAGTTAACCCAAATGTATAAATATATATTTACATCCTTTAATAAAGTATATTTTGGTCATTTTTCTCTTTGGGTGCTACTTTTAGGACAAAAACTTTTTTTGATATATTTTAGTCTTTATATCTTGTCGTATTATCATATCTTAGTCAAATGCATTATCAAAGTTCGATAGTTATTTCTCTAAGCATTTAAATCAAATGTCTTCTTCGCTTTATATCTGGGCCAAGAATGTAGTTAGAGCATCATTATTGGTGTCCCTTAATTTTGGGCCCTTAAACATATTTTATTATAATTTTTGTGTTAAGGGATTTTGTTAAGGACAATTATAAAAATGTTGATTATTGGTAGGACTTTATTTTGTCCTTTAATAATTTAAGTGTTTATTTTAATAAATAATGATATATAAAAGAGAAGTTAAATATAAAACATATAAAAGACAAATTTAACATTAAAATTGAAAACATAAAAAAATTACAAAGAAAAAAAACATTACAAACATTATAATAAATAAAAGGAAACAAACATTTTATTCAATTTATAAAAACTTTATAAATTATATGTTATTTGGAATATGCACCTTCTCCTTCTTCCAATCACGTGTTGACACGTCGCATTAAGGGCCAACAAAAAAATCCCTTATATTAGGTCCTTTTACAAAATCCCTTATGGTTTTCCATTTATTTTTGACCCAAAAATCATTAAGGGCCAGCCCAAAGGGCCAGCCCTAAGGGCCGCCAATAATGATGGCCTCTTAGAGTGTACATTCAAAACTTCAAAGATTCCACGTTTTTGTGTAAGGAACTCAGGGACGGACCATAAGTCATCCAAGTTCCAAAAAGGTGGACCATCCATTTTCCTCATTTCCACGTGCCGACCATGGAAACTATCTCCAAATTCCTCAATAGTATCCTTTGTTTTTTCGTTAGAGCCCCACCTAACTCATGTTCCATTTCATTACCAAAATCACCATTCTTCACCCAAACATGTATATATATACACACACACACTGACATTCGTAAAACTCAACTCACACACACATAACGCAAAGCCTTTCAACCAAATCACAAAGTCTTCAAGTTTTTTTTTTAATAATCAATGGCTTCTTATGCAATGTCTCTCCAATCTATATCTATGACAACTCTCAAAAATCTCTCATGTAATCACCAATCTCATCATACCTCTCTTCTCGGTTCCTCTAAATCTTTTCAGACTCTTGGGATCTCATCCAACGGTCCATATTTCTCCTCTCTTTCAACTTCCACTCCCAAGAACCTCACCCTGTCTCGAGCTCTCTCCCATAACTCAGGAAATATTGAAAACTCCAGACCAAGTAAATTCAGTGATCCTTTTTTTTTTTGTCTTTTGAGGACATTTCATACTATACTTTAAGCATGATCTCTCTCTCTCTATATATATATATATATGTGAGGAATTATCTAAGATAAACTTAAAAATATTTTTATCATCCAAATAGTTTTTACAAAGAAAAACGACTAAAATAAGTGTATTAAAAGGAGTAAATATATATTTATATCTTTTGGGTTAACTAATCTAGATTTAGTATTTAAAATTATGTGTAAGTGTTTTAGAAGTAAGACTTAAAATATATATATATATATATATATAATTTTTTTCAAAATAATTTTTTTTTATTTTGTTCATTTTTAACTGAGAACTATTTTTAGACAAAAAGTTTAAAATGTTTATTTAAAAGATTTATCCCATATATATTAATATATTTTATCTGTTCTTGAAATTCAGGTAGAATTCAAGAACTGAGCGTGTACGAGCTCAATGAACTAGACCGACAGAGCCCAAAGATCCTAAAAAACGCCATGAGTCTAACGTTCGGTCTCGGAGATCTCGTCCCATTCACCAACAAACTCTACACCGGCGACCTCAAGAAGCGCGTGGGAATCACCGCCGGTCTCTGCGTCGTGATCGCACACGTCCCGGAGAAGAACGGTGACCGATTCGAAGCCACTTACAGCTTCTACTTCGGCGACTACGGTCACTTGTCGGTACAAGGACCGTACCTGACATACGAGGACTCGTTCCTCGCCATCACCGGTGGCAGTGGAATATTCGAAGGTGCGTACGGACAGGTCAAGCTTCAACAGCTTGTGTATCCGACAAAACTGTTCTACACTTTTTACCTCAAGGGTCTTGCTGGTGATCTGCCGTCGGATCTCACCGAAACTCCGGTTCCTCCGTCCAAGGACGTGAAGCCTGCGCCCGAAGCTAAGGCATTGGAGCCTAGGGCAGTTACTTGTAACTATACTAATTAAATTTATATGCTCCTTCCTTGTGTCTTTGTATATTGAAATATTATACATTTTTTTTAATAAATAACAATTGCAAGTTACAAGCTATAATATACCTTTTATTGAAATTAAGAAACCGAAAAAATTATAGAAATTAGGAAAGAGACAATAAAAGTATCTTGTAAAAGTGTTCTTAAGATACTCTTCTAAACATAAAGTGCTATCTGTGTCAAGTTAATTTTTTTTTCTAAAAAATTAAAATTAATTCAACAAACTAAATTTTATTATAATATCAATTTCTTTTTGTTTAGAAGTTCACTTAACATACTCCACCAATAATGATACTCTTATACTCATATAAATCTCGTTCTCACCAAACTAACCGCGTAAATATATTGATCTTTTAGTAAATTGACACATAGAGAATATTTAGAAAATTTTGTAAGTATTTTAATTATTTACTTTATTTATTATTAAATTAATTATCTTTTAGGTTTTAGGTTTTGTGGTTTTCTTATATATAATCTTTTATTCTTTGAATTTGTATTCAATTTATGATTTGATAAATAAAATTGAAAATTCTTTATTTTTTGGTAAATCTATAAAAGTTTCAATAAATTTAAAAAGATATTGATCATAGGCATTTAAAGAATAAATAAGATATGTGTCATTGTAGTTTCCGTTACATCAGTTGGTGTTAGAGCCGCGTATCTTTAATTCATTAATCGAAAAACAGAATGTCTATTTTATCACAAAATAAAAATTATTTGTGGAAAATGAAGTAAGGATTGCAAAATAATTATTGGTGATCCAGTTTGTGATGTCTACAACGAAGGCAAGATAAATTTCGTCGATCAATTATCAAAAGATGTGGTCGTGAAACAAAGTCAAAGCATGGTCTTTAAAGAAGACATCACTGATCCACATGTGCATCCACTTTAACCTTATGGTCCATATCAAAGAATGTGTGTTCGTGAGGAGCATAGAGATCGTGGAAGTTTGTTTCATTATGCCAAAGAGCACATTAAGAAAAAATTTTAATTCCTTGTGGTTTGTATTGGTACGAAAGATTTGAAGAATAAAATAATGATGGAAAGGAATCATATTCTTTTATTTGCAAGGTATTATCGATCGAATCGAAGTTAAGGGAAAAGAAAAAGATTTTTTGAATATCACGATTAAAATTTGAGTACGATTCTTTTTTAAGCCGAAGAAAATAATGCAGAAAAACATTAAGAAAATATTTTAAGTATTTTAATTATTTTCTTTATTTATTATTAGGATAATTAGCTTTAATGTTTTTGGGTTTTATTTTAATCTTTAAATCTGTTTTCAGTTTATAATTTGATTAATAAAATTGAAATTTTTATTTTTATTTTTCAGTAGATCCCTAAATATTTTAATGAATTTAACAACCCTAAATATTTCAATGAATTTAAGAAGACATTCATCTTAAAAATTCAAAGATTAAATAAGATCTTTATGTTATTGTAGTTCCGCTACATCATAAATAAAGTGAAACTTGAATTAACAAATTGAGAATCTACGAACTAGAGGATAAAAGATATGGGAAATGAGGAAGATGAGTGCAACTAAGACGATGAGCCAAATACAAGAAAGCATTCCAGAGGCCTCTTCCATGTTGAGTTGTTCTCCTTTAATTTCCCAGTTAAAACATTGCATCATCACTCCAATTGACTCCTACTAAGATATAACTCAAATTTGATCCATGGCATCTTCTCCTTCCAGTACCCTGATATTTGTACGTACCCAGTCATAATTGATGATTTCAGCTATTGTTCACTCTATTATTTTGAAGTATAAGTCAAATGTAGAGATATCGAGCCATTTTTTGTCAGTAGATATCGGACTATGAGTCATAATTCCTATAACATGTGTGAGATATATTCCACATAAGTTAAAAACATAGCTTGAGTAATATGCTAAAATTTTAGATTATTTTATTAATTATCAATTATTTTTGAGCCAAAAATCCATAAAATTAATATATTATTAGAGTTTAGAGCACATGGAGTATTCGATTATTTTTGAGCCGAAAATCCATAAAATTAATATATTAGTAGAGTTTAGAGCACATGGAGTATTCGATTTTTAAATATTTATAAATGAAAGAAATTGTGAGAAACATATTTATTTGAGAAAGTTTTAGAACATTTTGAGAGAACTAGATTATAAATATTTATAAATATTTCTTTTGTTTCTTGAAAATGTTATTGTACCATTTTTTTATACAAAAAATGTCGTTTTAGAATTTCAATACAATTTATATTCATTTCAGCTTAATATTAATTATAAAATGCATTGACCTAATAAATGTATCTATTTATCTCAAATATTATTGATTAAATATATGTAATTAATAAAAACATAAATAAATTTTAATTATTTTTTTAATATGTGTGAAAAGTATTTAAATGATACCCTTTATAAAACAGAAAGAGAGAGAGAGAGAGAGAGAGAGAGAGAGAGAGAGAGAGAGAGAGAGAGAGAGAGAGAGAGAGAGAGAGAGAGAGAGAGAGAGAGAGAGAGAGAGAGAGAGAGAGAGAGAGAGAGAGAGAGAGAGAGAGAGAGAGAGAGAGAGAGAGAGAGTATCATCTTGTGATTAATTTTGTTTTCATATTTAACATTAAATTACATAATAAATTCATACTAGTATTAAAAGTGATTTATAAAGAAACTACCCACTAATAATGCTCTTAACACAGTTTAAGTTTCAGTAATTCAAGTTGTTTGTAACCAGAAGTGATGCTATGTCAAAACTAATTGTTAGAAGAACTATTATCGTTAAAGTTTCTATATATATAGATTATTGGACCACAATATCCAAGGAATTTGAGAAATAGTTCAGAACTGTAAATGCGAGAGACCTACATTGTATATAGTGTAAGAAAGTTGAGCTAATCTTTATGTTATCACGTTCAGCTAATCTATCTATCGTTTGTTCTGATAATAATTTTAATAGCACATAAAAAAAAAAAAAACCAGTTATCATTGTAAAGTAGTTTTATGAGTAAACCAAAAATTATAACAACAAAATAAGTTACTTGCATCTTCACTAAACTCACCGACCAGAGATAAATGACACATATATCATTTGCCTATTTAGCTTACGCTTTGAGACCGACCATGGAAGCCGAGTTGAAGTTCGTCTTTAGAAACCGGCCACTTATTAAATATACGCACGTGCAGCTTATCATCATATCAGCCTATATTTTATACACACCCATAGACTAATCTCACTCATTATATAATTCAAGATCCTCAATCTCTACTTTAATAATTGCTAAATCAAATAAAGAGGTTGTTGTATTCATTCATATGAAAGCTCGTATACACGAGAGTACAAGATATAAGATCTAACAAGCTTACAGTACGGGAGAAAATGAAAAAAAAAGTTACAAGATGTTGAAAATGTATATAAGGTCAATTAATAATCATTTATCCGAGTAGTTCTTTTTTTCTTTTTGAACAATAAGAAAATATCTAACTTCTAGACAGACAATCATTGGTTGCCACTTGCCAACCAAACCCCATAGCTTTGTGCGTATGGACAAATATCTCAAATAGCTTATTTTTAAGTTTTTTTCACAAAAATAGATCTTGAGAAAAAAATGACCAAAATAGACCTTTTTTATTTTGAAAATTTTAATTTTTTTTAATTTTTAAACCTCAACTTCAAACTCCCCACCCCATAACTCTAAATCCTAAATTTAGATTAGTTAACCCAAATGTATAAATATATATTTACATCCTTTAATAAAGTATATTTTGGTCATTTTTCTCTTTGGGTGCTACTTTTAGGACAAAAACTTTTTTTGATATATTTTAGTCTTTATATCTTGTCGTATTATCATATCTTAGTCAAATGCATTATCAAAGTTCGATAGTTATTTCTCTAAGCATTTAAATCAAATGTCTTCTTCGCTTTATATCTGGGCCAAGAATGTAGTTAGAGCATCATTATTGGTGTCCCTTAATTTTGGGCCCTTAAACATATTTTATTATAATTTTTGTGTTAAGGGATTTTGTTAAGGACAATTATAAAAATGTTGATTATTGGTAGGACTTTATTTTGTCCTTTAATAATTTAAGTGTTTATTTTAATAAATAATGATATATAAAAGAGAAGTTAAATATAAAACATATAAAAGACAAATTTAACATTAAAATTGAAAACATAAAAAAATTACAAAGAAAAAAAACATTACAAACATTATAATAAATAAAAGGAAACAAACATTTTATTCAATTTATAAAAACTTTATAAATTATATGTTATTTGGAATATGCACCTTCTCCTTCTTCCAATCACGTGTTGACACGTCGCATTAAGGGCCAACAAGAAAATCCCTTATATTAGGTCCTTTTGCAAAATCCCTTATGGTTTTCCATTTATTTTTGACCCAAAAATCATTAAGGGCCAGCCCAAAGGGCCAGCCCTAAGGGCCGCCAATAATGATGGCCTCTTAGAGTGTACATTCAAAACTTCAAAGATTCCACGTTTTTGTGTAAGGAACTCAGGGACGGACCATAAGTCATCCAAGTTCCAAAAAGGTGGACCATCCATTTTCCTCATTTCCACGTGCCGACCATGGAAACTATCTCCAAATTCCTCAATAGTATCCTTTGTTTTTTCGTTAGAGCCCCACCTAACTCATGTTCCATTTCATTACCAAAATCACCATTCTTCACCCAAACATGTATATATATACACACACACACTGACATTCGTAAAACTCAACTCACACACACATAACGCAAAGCCTTTCAACCAAATCACAAAGTCTTCAAGTTTTCTTTTTGCAATGTCTCTCCAATCCATATCTATGACAACTCTCAACAATCTCTCATGTCATCGTACCTCTCTTCTTGGTTCCTCTAAATCTTTTCAGACTCTTGGGCTCTCATCGAACGTTCCATATTTCTCCTCTCGTTCAACTTCCACTCCCAAGAACCTCACCCTCTCTAGAGCTCTCTCCCAGAACTCAGGAAATATTGAAAACTCCAGACCAAGTAAGTTCAATGATCCTTTTGTTTCTTTAGGACATTTTATGTATATATATTAATATGTTTTCCTATGTTCTTGAAATTCAGGTAGAGTTCAAGAACTGAGCGTGTACGAGCTCAATGAACTAGACCGACAGAGCCCAAAGATCCTAAAAAACGCCATGAGTCTAACGTTCGGTCTCGGAGATCTCGTCCCATTCACCAACAAACTCTACACCGGCGACCTCAAGAAGCGCGTGGGAATCACCGCCGGTCTCTGCGTCGTGATCGCACACGTCCCGGAGAAGAACGGTGACCGATTCGAAGCCACTTACAGCTTCTATTTCGGCGACTACGGTCACTTGTCGGTACAAGGACCGTACCTGACATACGAGGACTCGTTCCTCTCCATCACCGGTGGCACTGGAATATTCGAAGGTGCGTACGGACAGGTCAAGCTTCAACAGCTTGTGTATCCGACAAAACTGTTCTACACTTTTTACCTCAAGGGTCTTGCTGGTGATCTGCCGTCGGATCTCACCGGAGCTCCGGTTCCTCCGTCGAAGGACGTGAAGCCTGCGCCAGAAGCTAAGGCATTGGAGCCTAGGGCAGTTATTTGTAACTATACTAATTAAATTGATATGCTTCTTGTGTCTTTGTATACTGAAATATTATAAGTTTTTTAATAAATAACAATTGCAAGTTACAAGCTATAATACACTCTTATAGAAATTAAGAAACCGAAAATATTATAGAAATTATGAAAGAGACAATAAAAGTATCTAAAAAGAGTACTCTTACGTCATCTTTAATCGGGTCTCTTAAGATGAAGTTCTTAACTTGATTTAACTTTTTTTTTTATATTTTTCCGGATAAGAGACGTCTCTTATGTCTTTTATTTAAAAGACGGTTCTTAAGTTTTTTTAATTAAAATTAAAAAAATATTTCTTAAGAAAAATAAGAACCCCATGCTAAGATACCTGTATTAAAAATGCCCTTAAGATACTCTTCTAAACATAAAGTGCTATGTGTGAGGTTATTTTTTTCTTTCTAAAAATTATAATTAATTCAACAATCCAAACTTTATTAAAATATCAACTTCTTTTGGTTTAGAAGTTCACTTAACATACTACACCAATAAATGTGCTCTTAGGGCATCATTATCTCTAGAACTCTAAAATGAAATTCTTAATTTATTTTTTTTTGATTTTTTTTAAAAGAAACGAACCAATCGCGGGCCGTCACGTGTCAGTGGAGCCCGCAAACAGTGTAAGAAACTCTCTAAAACCGGTTCTTATTTAGTAATTTTAAGAAGCGGTTCTTGTATTGTTCAGGAGCCCCACGTGTCAGTGGGGCCCGCGAACAGTGCAAGAACCCTTGTTAAGAGCCTGGGATAATCATGCTCTTATACTCGTATAAATCAAGTTTACATTCTCACCAAACTAACCGCGTAAATATATTGATACGAGGTGTTTGCTCTTAAATTTACTGATATAAATATTATATAAAATATATATTATATATAACTGTGTAAATATATTAACATTCCACTAAATTGATGCAGAGGGAATATTTAGAAAATATTGTAAATATTTTAATTACTTTTATTTATTTATTATTAAGATAATTATTTTTTAAGTTGTAGGGTTTTGTTGTTTTTTTATATATAATCTTTTAGTCTTTAGATTTATATTCAGGTTATGATTTGATAAATTAAATTAAGAGTTCTCTATTTTTGGTAGATTTATAGAAATTTCAACAAATTTTTAAAAAATATTGATCTTAGACATTTAAAGACTAAATAAGATCCGTGTTATTGCAGTTTCCGGTACATCAGTTCAGTTGGTATTAGAGCATCATGTCTTTGATTTATTAATCGAAGAACAGAATCATTTATTTTATCACAAAATAAAAATTGTTTGTGGAAAGTGAAGTAACTATTACAAAATAATTATTGGTGATCCAGTATATGATGTCTACAACGAAGACAACATAGGTTTTTTAAATGATACCCTTTATAAAACAGAAAGAGAGGGAGTATGTATCATCTCGTGATTAATTTTGTTTTCATATTTAACATTAAATTACATGATAAATTCATACTAGTATTAAAAAGTGATTTATAGAGAAACTACCCACTAATAATGCTCTTAACACAGTTTAAGATTCAGTAATTCAAGTTGTTTGTAACCAGAAGTGATGCTATGTCAAAACTAATTGTTAGAAGAACTATTATCGTTAAAGTTTATATATATATATATAGGTTATTGGACCACAATATCCAAGGAATTTGAGAAATAGTTCAGATCTGTAAGTGGCAGAGACCTACATTGTATATATAGTGAAAGAATGTTGAGCTAATCTTTATATTATCACGTTCAGCCAATCTACCTATCGTTTGTTTTGATTATAATTTTAATGGCACATAAAAAAAGACAAAACCAGTTGTCATTATAAAGTAGTTTTATGAGTAAACCAAAAATAAAAACAACAAAATAAGTTACTTGCATCTTCACTAAACTCACCGACCAGACATAAATGACGCATATACCATTTCTACGTAATAACTCGGTTTTCAGTCAACAAAGTCTCTAGCTTACGCTTTGAGAGCGACCATGGAAGCCGAGTCGAAATTCGTCTTAAGAAACCGGCCACTTACCAAATATACGCACGTGCAGCTTCATCATCATATCAGTCTATATTTTATACACACCCGTAGACTAATCTCACTCATTATATAACACAAGATCCCCAATCTCTATAATAATTGCTAAATCAGCGAAAGAGGTTGTTGTATTCATTCACTTGAGAGCTCGTTTATATACACGAGAGTACAAGATATTTCCGAATCTAAAAATATGCATATATCACAACTATACAATCTTATCACTAAAAGATCCTAGTATATCGTACTTCCTATCCCTCAGGTGGAGTGTGTAGGTTTCGAACACCCAACTTGTATAACAAGAAATGGAATTGTTGACGTCTTAGAATTTTTGTAAGTATGTCAGCTAGTTGAATTGTAGTGTTAACATACCGAGAAGCAAGAAAACCAGTCTTGACAGCATCAGTACAAGATGATAATCAAGTTTCACATGTTTAGTGTGTTCATGGAAGACATGGTTTATTGCGATGTGTAAAGCCGCCTTGTTGTCACATGCGAATGGAATCGGCTTCTATTGAACAATGCCAAGAGTCTTGAGCAAAGGTGTAATCCATTTTAACTCATAATAAGTATCAAACATTGTTCGATACTCCGCCTCCGCAGAAGAACGAGAAACAACTTTTTGCTTCTTTGTTTTCCAGGAAATGAGAGAGCCACCAAGCAGAATAATATAACCCGAAAGAGATTTTTGAGTCAAGGGGCAAGCTGCCCAGTCTAAATCACATAAAGCAGATAATGATAAGTTTGATTTCGAGCTGAGGAATAAGCCTTGCCCTGGAGATCCTTTGAGATACCTGACCATCCGAAGTTTTGCCTCGCAATGACGTCGAAGAGGAGTGCATAAATTGAGCCAATATGTGTACTGCATAGCTTAATTCTGGTCGAGTAATGACCAAGTAAACGAGCTTGCCAATGAGCCTTCGATATTATTCTGGATCATTGTGTAACTCGCCACTGGCTGTAGCTAAACCATGATTATGTTCCAAAGGTGTCTCAGCAAGTTTTGAACCTGTCAAACCACATTCAGTCACAATGTCTAAAGCATATTTGACAAACATAAATACCAAAAGCATTTTGTGAGATATCCAAACCCAGAAAGTATTTTAGGAATCTCAAATCTGTCATTTTAGAACACTTATTGAAATATGCTTTAGATCAAATCAGGGTTGTTGCCTCCAATTACGAGATCATCAACATAGATGAGACAATATAGTACAACACCATTTTTGACATAGGAGAACAAATAGTAGTCGGGAGTGCTTTGTAGAAAACCAAACTCGAGAAGAGCTGTGTATAGCTTAGAGAACCAACAGCGCGGAGACTACTTTAGTCCATATATGGACTTGTGAAGGCGACATACCTGAGTTGGATCGTCTGTCTCACAAACTGGGGGCAACTTCATATAAACCTCTTCATCGATATCTCCATGTAAAAAAGCATTTTGAACATCCATCTAATGGAACTCGCAGTTTCGTGTTTATGCTACTCCGAGAAAAATTTGAAATATTCCCATTTTGATGATTGGAGCAAATAATTCCTTGTAATCCATCCTCTACTTTTTCCTGTTACCAAGAGCCACCAAACGTGATTTATGCCTACAAAATGTGCCATCTAGATTATATTTTATGCGATAAACCCATTTGGAAACGATAACTCGCTTCTCTTATGGCAAAGCTGTGACTGTCCAAGTACAAGCAGAGGTCAAAGAGCCATGCTCATTATCCATAGAATCACACCAAACCTTGTATTTCACAGCTTCTTTATAAGACTGAGGCTCAACAAAAGCAGTGATCGAGGCAATGAACATCTACTCAGTTGGAGAAAAATGGTGAGAAGACAAGTAATCAGTTAAGGGATATGCACACTCACTTGAAGACTTTTGATCGGAGACAGGTGAAAGAACGTGAATAGAGTTTTCTTCGCATTGATCAGAGTATGTAAGAAACGATTCTAAATGAACCAATGGAACTTTAGTTTGCATGCCTCGTCCAAGTGCGCCATCAGTCTGTTCAGTCGTTGTAGTTGTAGGAGATTTTTCTAAGCCTGCTGAAACTGCAGTCGGATCATTGGATGTAGAAACATATCCCCATGTCACTGATTCATCCTGAGGTGTTATAACCGGCAAGGTATTGTCATCAATTTCATCGAACCCAGCTGGGTGAATGTCATTTGAAAGAGCTGGAGGTGAGTCATAACTGGTGATGAAAGAAGATGTTGCAAAAGAAAATGTTTCTTCTTGGAATAGAACGTCATGTGAAACAAACTTCTTATTTTTTTCCAATCCATACATACCCATCCTTTCTTGCCAAACTCGTAACCAAGGAACACACACACTTGAGACTTCTTTCTTGAAACTTGTCTTTGTCCCAAAGTATGCGAAGAGCAAAATAGAGAGAACCAAATATTCGTAAATTGTCGCATGTTGGTGGAGATCCATAAAGTAATTCATAAGGCGTTTTGCCTTTAGGAACCACCAAAGGCGTGAGATTGATTAAGAACGTTGCTGCTACAATTGCTTCTCCTTAGAACCGAACTGGTAACTGTGCTTGAAAGAGAAGAGATCTAGCAATGTTCAGAACATGTCAATGCTTGCGTTCAATGCATCCGTTTTTCTGTGGTGTATAGACACATGACTTTCTGGTGTATGATTCCTTGCTCGAAAAAATATTGTCGCATACATGTAAATTATGTTCCATTGTCATTCTTGACAATTTTGATATGTCTTTGAAATTATATTTCAATGAAAACAAAGAATCTTGTAAAGCACTTTCTACTCCTAACTTCTCAAGTAAGAGAAGAGTCCAGACACCAGAAACACCACATAAAAATGCTAACACTTTAGACAAGCGATATCGACAAGACAATGCCACAAATGTTGAATTTGCAACCGAACAACACTGCCAACCTGAATATCCATTGTGCCTTTATAGTGATAGACCCCATTACGTTCTTCACCCGCACCAATTAAAGTCCTTGAAGTGATATCATGTATCACACAAAACTTTCTTGTAAATATCAGACAAGAAGCAAGATCTCGTAAGAATTGTGCAACCGAAATCAAAGTGATGGGAGTGTTCGCGAAACCACCTTTTTCTGATTTATGTAACTTGTTAAGGGTGCTAATGAATTTGTGTTGGTTGCATCTTGATTGAAGCCTACAAGACTTCCAATAGTATCAGTTCAACTGGTAGAACTCATTTTTATTATATGGCTCATAGTTGTGCTAGTTCAACAGCTTAAATGTCTCCTAGTTGTACTAATTAAACATATTAACTTCTTGTAGTTGTACTAGCTTAACACTTTAAAGTTTTGGTAATTCTACTAGTTAAACACATTTTAGTTATGCTAGCTCGATTAGTTGTCCACATTTTAGTTATACTAATTCAACAACTTCCACTCCTCCTAGTTCTACTAGTTCAACACATCAACTTATACTAGTTGTACTAGTTTAACACTTAAAACTTCTAGTAATTTTACTAGTTTAACACTTTATATTCCTCCAGAGTATTAGTTCAACAACTTGAACTCCTAGTTGTAGTTTTCGTTGAAAGTTTTCAACGTAGTTCTACTACTACTACTAGTTGTACCTGAGGTGCAGAGTTAGTAGACCCAATTTCCTCTTCTTCTTCTGGTAGCATAGGAGAACGCGATTTTGTTAAAGATCCAGAAGACGAAGGATGTTGTTGTGCCTGAGTCAGAAACACGGTTGAACGCGGCGTCGATCTCTCTATCTCAGGCGGGTCTGTCTCGTAGCCAGGGATCGGAGATGTTGTAGGATGCGGCGGTCGATCTGTCTTACCCAGTTCTGTCTCATTCTCTGTCGGAGCCACTTTAGAATGCAGTGGCAGTGCCTCAATCTCTCTCTCCCATTTCGGTTTGGAAGCACGCCAAGCTCTCTTCCTCGTAATAGACGATGACCCATCGTCTTCGTCTATGGAACTTTTTTCCCTTATTCTTCGCTATCAAATCCGTCGGTTTCTTCTTCTCCGGCGAACCATTAGTTTTTTTGCTCTTTTAGGAGACTTTCTCGAAGGCATGATGCAAAAGATGTGAATAGGTGATGAAGGGGATGGAGTAAATTACTTTGTTGTGTTTGAAAAGATGAAAATAGATCGACAAAAGTTTCAATGTTGTGTCTGATTTTGGGGGATTTAAGTTAACATTTTGGGTTGGATCTTGGGTCTGGGTTCGGGCAGGTCTGGTTGGATTTATAATTACTTTGAAATTTTAGGTTTTCTGAATTTTTTACTCTTTTCCATTTAATTTTAAATGTTAAAAAGTAGTTGAAAAGTATGGCCATATTAGAATTTTCCATGGACTTTATGGCCACCAGAGAATTTGATCCTACTGAAATAGTCCATTAGTTCGAAAACTTGGCAAGAAACCAGAGTTTTGTCTCCGTGATCTAATTCCCTTCACCAACAAGATCTACACCGAAGATCTCAAAAAACACGTGGGAATCACCGTCGGTCTCTGCGTCTTAATTCAACATGTTTTGGAAAAGAACGGTGACTGATTCGAAGCCAGTTACAGCTTCTACCTTCTACTTCAGAGACTACAGTCACTTTTCCGTACATGGAAAATACTTGATTTACGAAGATATGTTCCTCGCTGTCACTGGTGGTACCGGAATCTTTGAAGGTGCGTACGAACATGCTAAGCTTCGTCAGCTTATGTGTTCAACCAAACTGTTCTACACTTTTTACCTCAAGGGTCTTGCTGGTGATTTGCCGGCGGAGCTCACTGGAAATTCGGTTCCTCCGTTGAAGGACATGAAGTCAGCGCCCAGGGACGGTTCTGAGATTAAAAGAGTCATAAACAATTTAGTAAGGTTTATTAAATTTTATTTTATTTTTACAAATTTTGTGATTTTTTCCAATAGAATATATTTTGAAAATATTTGAGAAGGCTCTAGACCAGTGTTTTATTTGGCTATGATGAGAGCTACCCCTACCGGCGCGAAAGCTAAGGCCACGGAGCCAGCCGCAACCGTCAAAACTTTACTAACTAGATTTTGTATTTTCTCGTGTCCCTATAATAATTTTATTTTATAGTATTGTCGTTTTGCTTATAATCGAATCTTTTGGATGACTTGTGTAATGTGTTTTTTTTTTTGAATTACTAGAAGGTTCGGGTCGAAGCCCTAATCCCCCCAGTCCCGAAACCACATCATGTAATATTGGTTTCATCCCTGCTGTCACTCGAACTAAGGATCTCTGACATAATGGCTGAAGTCCTTTCTAGTTGATCTAATGAACTCTGGTAGTGTGTAATGTGTTTCTGTTGACAAGTAAACATTTTCTAAACCTTTTAATTATTCTTTTTTCATCCAACTGAACGTGATTAACTAGAAAATATATGAAGCAAACCTGGAAACACAAAGACTACCATTGCCAACTTGGTGGACAAACATTTGATGGAAGAAGCAAAGGATTACGTTATATACTTGACAATAATCCAATTTATAAAACAAAGAGCAACCTCTGGAAATACAAAAAAAATGTATGATGTATATTTATCAGAGAAAGCAGTATCACATGATCGTATGTCACCAGTGCCCGATTTGATAAATAATCATGGAACAACAACTTCTTCAATTTGAGGTTGCCCTAAAAAAGAAAAAGAAAATTGGAGAAATGTGGAAGGAAAATTGATGTGTTTTCAAATAAATAAAGCCTAAGTTAAGACCCATATAAATTGGACCTTATGGGCTTCATATAAACATTATGGTATCATTTCGTTGGTTGCGGTCGCTTAGGGTCTTGACGGTCAATATGGCTCTTTGAGACTCCGAAGGGACAACTATAATCCAATGCTCATAATACACATCTCTCGACTGTATTTGCCAACTAATTTAATACTCCCTCTGTTTCATTATAAACGTCACTTTAAATTTTTACACACGGATTAAGAAAACAATTAATTTTACATATTTTCTATATAAAAACACAATTACCTATACACCTAACCATATTTCAACTAATAGAAAAATAAACTGCAACATAAAATTAATAATTTTTACATCGAAAGTCGAAAACGACACTTATTTTGTAACAAAAAAAATTCTTTAAAACGACACTTAATATGAAACGGAGGGAGTATTAATTAAGCACATATTTCAATCCAATCAAGACAAATAAGCTAATTAAACACAAGTCTCCATTTCCAGAGACGACCATTTTTCGACACAGCTAGTTGAGCCCTTGATTTTTCACATTTAACTTCATATAAATTTGAAAATAAGATGGATATAATAACAGCCTAGCATATAATTTCTGTTTATCACATTATTCTATGCCTTGATTTGGAAAGGTATTCGCTCGCCATTATACTGAAAATAAACATTCGCATGTTTAGTTTACTTAGTAATAGATGGAACTAAAATTAGCGGTCAAAAAACAGAAGATATAAATAGGCACTCTGGACTCGCATCACAGAGTATTACCTGGTTATACACATTAAGACTAAAATATTTGTTTTTTTTTTGTCAATTGTATAATATTTGTATGGGTGATTTTGTGCAATGTACATAGTAAAGAAAAATTAAGAATATAGTCATGCATCGGTATATTTGACAATTTGATACTCCCTCCGTTTTTTATATTTGACGTTTTGGGATTATGTACATAGATTAAGAAACATTTAATTTTTTATCATTTTCTAAACAAAAAATATCATTAATTGTTTACCAAACCACAATTCAACTAATAATAAAATAGAAACTATAATATCATTGGTTATCTAACATTAATTACTAAGAAATTTTACATAGATAATTGAAAACGTCAAATAATTTGGAACAAATTTTTTTCTCTAAAACGTCAAATATAAAAACTGGAGGGAGTATGATATTGGACGAGTTTCTTCTTTTCTGCAGGTGATCAGTCGTCAATACAATATTGTATATAATATTATATTATATTTGTTAATATAATAGCAAGCGATTTATAACAACAACACATCGCGAAGAGGAAGAGATAGAGATTATTTTACATACATAATATAGAATAAAATGAGATATTCGTATTAATAATAATTTATTTAGTTTGAAAGAAATACATATTTGTTTGAAGAGGAGTTGGTGGCACTGTCGCCGAAACTGTTCATCTTTTCCAATTTTGAGATTTAATACCATATCCTATGATATACCACATTATATATCTAAATAGTATAGACTTTGTCTTACTAGTTCACGGTGTTTAACATATTCTTGGCCATTATCGATTTTCAATAATATAGTATTGGTATGTTGTTGTTTGTAATTGGTTAGTCTTAATCAATAAGTGTAAACTAATTGATTCATAAAACTAATACAACAAAAAATATAACATATCTTTTACTCTACAACTATATTTCTATTATATATTCACTAAATAGAATAGAATTAAATAAAATTTACATTTCAAAAGAAGAAAAATTACGAGGCGAAAAGGAGATATGATTAGAGAAGTTGGTTGAGTTGTCTGAATATAGGTGAAGAAGAAATCATTGCATATAATAGAAAAAAATATACGGTGGAAAAAAAGTAAAAAGATCACAATTGGTAACAGTGGTTGAAAAAAAGTGGTGAAAATAGTGGCAACAATGATGGAAATGACGAGAGCAGCGAAAAATAAAATAACTGTCATCTACGAGGTGAAAAAGAAAACAATGAAAACAATAATGACAATAGTAGAAACGGCGATGGTGACGAAGAATGAAACACTTAACAATGGTGATAGTGATAATGTTACAAATAGAAGTGATTGATGTTGATGAAAATAAAGTGATTAGAAATGGAAAAAATGAAATTATAAACAAAAATAAAAGAAGAAAAAATGTGTGGTTCGTGTGATATCAAAGATAAAAAGTATTAAGGCATAATATATATAGAATATCGTAGTCAAACATTTGTAATGGTTATATATTTAGTTTTGTAGGCTGTAACCAAATTTCTCTATTTGTATTTATGGATAAGGTTACCACGAATTCAACAAAGCGTCAAGGTCCTATTGACATTTGAATTTCTTAATCTCTTACAAATATACTGAGGTTTATCATGTATGGCTTTTTCTTCTGCCATGTTTCGGCCATCTACGAAGAGACATTTGGCTTTTCTTTTTTGGATATTACAAAATATATTTTCAGTGTTTTATATAAATTTTGTATCGGTAAAATTAGTGCTTATAATACAAAATAGCTCATGCCGTTACTTGGGTGGGGGTTGCCGGCTGGTTTAGGATTTGTATTTCAATTTTCTTTCCCACGTATTTAATTTAGAAACGACATAATATTTATCTACAAATCAAACTAAAAATGATTAGAGTTTGTATGTGAAAATAATATACGAGAATATATACATTATACTATATATATATATATATTTAAATAAAATTTATTCGGTTTAGATAGAACCAAACATAACTACTGAAACATACATATTTATATCAAATCAAATAGTCTAATAGCATCTAATATTCATTGGTTTTAATTAAAATTCGTTAGCACAATGTATAAGTAATAACAAACCAATCACCTAGTTTCACATATAGCTACAAAGACATTTTTACTAGTATAAGTCTACACACTTGCTTGGATATACCCAAATGATATTTAAACAATTCTAGAAAAACAAAACTTGGAATCATAACGACGGATATTCACTACTCCATATCCACACTACTACAACAAGACAAGTACTATACTTGCATATTCTAATTTGTGAATTGTATATTATACTATTAAATTGGGGGATAAAGGTATATACATATTTTATAAACAAAAGCTAAGATTCGACTTGCAATGCGACGACTCGACTTCTCTTTCAAGATAATGATCCTTGAGAAATCCTATAGAGCCATATATTTGTTCTCTTTATAAAGAGACACAACCCCATCCTCTTGTTTAAAGAGTAATAATGCTTAGCTATAAAAAGGTGGATTAATCTGAAAAATCACCATGATTAAGAGCTTAAGCAATATGAAGAGTTATAACGAGAAACATGAAAGATGTTGTGAGTACATCGAAGCTCTTGAAGAAGAACGCCGCAAGATCAATGTCTTCCAACGCGAGCTTCCTCTTTGCTTAGAGCTTGTCACTCAAGGTATTATTCTAAACATACATATGCATCAACGTTTGTATATATAATATATATAACGTATTTTCGATGTCACTAGTCGCAATATCTTGATCGGTTTCAAATTATATAGAAAATTTCGATTTATGTTTATTGAAATTTAATTTTTAAAATAAGTATGTATATATGAGATATTGAGACGGGGTTGTGTGTAAATATGTGGATCAATGTTAGATCTAAAGATTTAAATTATTTATTGATTTGGGAATTTTAGCGATCGAGGCATATAAAAAGGAGATATCAGGGACAACGACGGATACCTTGTACGGACAACCGGAGTGCTCGGAGCAGACCACCGGAGAATGTGGACCAGTCTTGGATCTATTCCTACCTATCAAACACTCTTCAAACTCCACTGATGAGGAAGAAGAAGAGGATGATGTTGAACACGAATCTCATGACACCGGCATAGATTTTGTTGACAAGAACATGAAATCTGAATGGCTCAAGTCTGTTCAGCTCTGGAACCAACCTGAGGCAGCTCCTTCTAATAATTTGGTAAGATACTAAAGGCCATGATTAACTCCCTTATTTTTTAAGGTGGGGTTGTTAACATAATTTTTTCTCACTTTTCCGATAATAGATGGCTCTTATGTCTAATTTAAAAAACTATTATTAAATTTTCTTAATTAAAAGTTAAGAAACGTTTTTTAGAAAATCTCCACCCTAAGAAACTATGGTTGATCCTGCTATAATAAAAGGCTTTGCATTTTGATATATTTTGTTTGCTTATATTATATATATATATATATATATATTTAGAAATATCAACATAATATTAATTTGAGTTTCAAACAATCGAGAGATTTCATTTTCTTTTGTTTTGAGAATAAACAATATTGGGAAAGATTAATAATATTATCTAAATTCTCAAGATTATTGTCTTGTCTTTTCAGGAACACTCACAACAAGAGACAGAAACGGTGACAGAACCGATCAAAGGAGCAGGGTCACATCAGCCGTGCTATGAAACGAGCAAAGGAAAAAATGACTACATAGTATCTCTTGCTACTAATAGCGGCGGAAGCGGTCCACAAAAGACGGAGGCCGATAAAGGCGGAAGCGGTGGCGGCGGCAGCGGCAGCAGCAGTGTGAGAGGGCAAAGAAAGCAGAGGCGGTGTTGGTCGCATGAGTTGCACAGACGCTTCTTGAACGTTCTTAAACAGCTTGGTGGTCCTCATGGTGCGTTTTTTTAATTTCATTTAACATTTTCTAATATCTATTATTCTGATTAGGGTTCATGAAATTCACTTAATTCGTATCGTTATGAAATGTTGCAGTAGCTACGCCGAAACAGATTAGAGAGCTAATGAAGGTTGACGGGTTAACAAATGATGAAGTCAAAAGTCATTTACAGGTTAGTAAAATTAAATTAAAAAAATAAAAATTCCATAATTGGTACATAATTTAAATAAGCGTCTTTGCCAAATTGAGATACTTTGTGCACGTGGATTTTGAAGACTACTACAGTAAAAGTTTGTCGGTTTATAAGTATATTTTTAAAATGACTGTTTGAATTTGTCTTCTTCAAAAATATTTGCTCATTTTGTCACTAATTTTTTTTAGTCTTTTATTATTGGATAATAAATAGAAATACAGGCTGTATACAAGACGACCTAGCCAAACAATTCCTAACAACAAAGACTCTCAGACTCAACATTTCGTGGTCGTCGGTGGAATTTGGGTCCCACAGGCTAGCCACTCCACGGCCAACGCAGTCGCATCACGTGAGACAACCGCCGGGATTTACGGGCCTATGGTTAGCCCGTTACCGTCGGAGTGGCCGAGCCATTCAAATTTTGGTCAGGCCATTTCGGAAGAGAGATCAAGATGCTCTAACAAAGGAATTGTTCGCTGTAGCTCACCAGCAATGTCTTCTTCTACTCGTACAAAGACTAAAGATTCAAAAATATCTTAATTTTTCAAAAGTCATTGTGATTTTTAATTAATAAAAGGGTATAAGCATTGAAATGAAAATATATATATATATATATATATATATATTTGGAGCGACACTTCTATTATATTTCATAGGTTAAATGAGTCTTTGACTGTACTTTTTACATATTGCCACTATTATATAATTCGAAGATGTATCAACTATTGAAATTTTTAGCAAAACAAAAACTATTGAATTTATAACAGAAATGTAACATTCTAAATTAAAAAAAAAATCTATATAATTAATTTGATTTATTGATACGGCGCATTACATTGAACAAATATGTTTGACTGCATCGTTTTGGACTAGTCTAAATATTTACAGATGGAATCCATTAATACCGTTTTATGAAGTAATATATAGAAGGTCTTTTTTTTTGGTAAAATAAAACGTCTTCTTCCAATTCGTGTTTTAATGTTTTAAATCTCCACAAGTCATGCCTACAGAAGCGTAAGTATTGATATTGACATATTTCTAGAACTTTAGCCATCGCAAATATAATATGTTCTGCGCTAAATTTATGTATTGTCGGCCACGTTTATGTATAGTAATCATATAGTTATAAAATATGGGTTCATAATTCATTCATGGGAAGAATATGCCGGAATCTTAAAAGCATAATCTATGTATATAAAAATACTGTATATAAAAGATACTACATGTAACTTTTAGAGTCTATAATTACAACATATAGATCACTCTAAAAGATAAGTATAACTTTCAAGTTAAAACTTTATTCTCTTGTTGCCTGATTATTAAGACAAGTGTGCAGGTTGGCTCCTTAAAGCTTAATTTTATAAAAGATAGAGAATATTATACTGCATGTCGCTTTTAGTGTTTATAATTACAACATATAGATCACTCTAAATGATAACAATGACTTTCTCGTTAAAACTTTATTTCTTATTGCTTGATTATTAATACAACTTTTATATATGTTGCCTTTTATTGGTATTAATGCAATACAGTTTTTGTAACTACGTAAAGCTTAATTCAAAGTCAAGATTTAATCAGAATGTTTTAAAAATGAATTCTAGTTTTTAAACACTTCAATTTTTTGAAACCCGCATATTATAATTTGACACTGGAATGGTTGCTTAGTTTACGGCAAAGCTGAAATCATATGTATATTATACTAAAAATTTTGTTTGTAAAACTTATTATATTAAATATTTAATTTTGCATCAACTTGATTGAATTTTTAAAAGTTGGCAAATATTTTTTTTTGTAAAACTTATTACTATAACGGAAGTATTGATTCAGTTTAACAGTTGAATTGTTAAAATGAATATATTAAAAATAAAATTAAATTATGTGCATTAGACCATTAGTTGGAAAATTAGATGAAAATATGATGTTAAATTTTTATAGGAAAGCTATGGGGAACTTGAACCTAGAGAAGAGCTATTGACGTTTTCGATATGACGGTTTGATCTATTTCAAATCTTAATAATATTTTAATAGTATCTAAGATTCTATAGATATGTGTATATATTACTCCTCCGTTTTTTAATAATTGACGTTTTAGTGAAATTTTTTTGCTTCAAATTATTTAATGTTTTCAATTTTCTATGTAAAATTTATTAGTAATTAATGTTAGATGATCAATGATATAATACCTTCTATTTTATTATTGGTTGAATTGTGGTTAGGTAAAAAATTAATGATGTTTTTATTTAGAAAATGATAAAAAATTAAATATTTCTTAATCTATGTGCATAATCCTAGAACGTCAAATATAAAAAAACGGAGGGAATATTATATAGAAATTTAATGCAATATTTGGATGACAGATCAAAAAGTACAGCATTCTGATTAGGGTTTCCTAGGGATGGGTTGAGCTAATTAAGCAAAACAAAGCAGGTTTTTATGCGACCTTTCGCAGTCACTAAAAGTCTAAACAGCTCTTGATACTAACTTTAGGACGATATCAAAACATGAGAAATAAAAGCAACCAATGCTTTTTTTGGTCTATTTCTCGTTATATACTAATGTTATACTTAATTATATCCTCATGGAATATTCGAGTAGACCTAATTCGTGAACATTATTTGAAGTTTGTGCTAATCTTGTTCTAAGCTTCTCTAAAATGAGATTAGGATCTATCAAACCAAGTTTGACAATGTGATATGGATATAGAGTAAATTAATAAATCAGTCTTTCAAAAATTCTTCTTCTATCCACGATGATGATTAGGTCCACAGTCCAAACTAATTGAAATGGAAACATCTGTTTCTCAATATTACATGATTTTTATCATAAATTACATGATTAAGTTTAAATTAAACTAATAATGAACTGTGACACAGCTGCACGTAAAATATAACATGTCATACTAATTGCCGATAGCATATCCTGATATAAAATAAAACATATTTTTATTCATTTTATTACTTCTGCAACAATTTAATTTTGGAATTTATGTTACGAAAGCTCATATCTCAACGTTCAGTGTTCTTAACATAACTTGGGTTAATGACCAAAAAGATTAGCCAAATAGATCACCTACAAATAAACTACCAATTCTTTATGATTTTTAAATGTTAGGAAACTATTTCATGTGTTGCCGACAACTTTGGACTATAATAAAAGTATTAAAGGATATTCAATGGAAACAAAATCCAATTTTTTGAGTATGGTTCTTATTGGTGCCTGGTGGAAAATGTTCGAAAGTTTTGTACCCTTTGATTAATCTATCAATTACATCCTTTATCATGTAAGTGGTACGAGGACATCTTAACCAAAATAACAAAGTGCAGAAAACAGCATCATCTGGTTTTGCTTTCAAATAGGTGTTACAAGGTGTACGATAGTAGTAACTATCAATTTGCGTAGTAGTACAAAATTACATTTGAGACTATTTTTTAAAAATCATAAATATTTTTGCTTTCTTTCCTTATAATCTTAGTTATGTACAGTTTACATTTGATGTGTGGGTGCATATTTTTTATTGAAAGTAAAAAAAGTTAAATTTTCTTTTGTAGAAATTAATTGCGTATCTTTTACTTTTAAGTCAATCACTTTGAATTAGTTAACACTAATTCAAATACCTTAGGGGTGTATATTGAATATAAAATTATACGTGATTTGATATTTCATGAGCTTTTAGATGATTGTAAGTGAATTAAAAAATTTAGTGTGATTTTGTTAAACCATTCTAAAATTTTATCTATTATCTAGAACTATAAAATTTAAATCTTTATTTATATAGTTGAAAAATTACTCTCGAATAATAACAGATTTCAGATAATAACAGATTTCAGAATGTTTATGAAATAACAAGTTTAATAACACTAAATTTTGAAGTGTTTTTAAATCCACGTTTGAATAATATTGGTTTTGTCCTTTTAATACAAATTACCTCAAATTTTTAGTTGAATATGTCCTAAGGTTTTTAAAATTAAAATTAATCATTATTTATTTATATTTATAAAATAATATTAATTTAAACGGATAATCCTACATTCAGATCTGACTGTAACATAGTGTACAACGAAACATGGTGTTGTATAAATATATCTATTAAAAACAGTTAAAAAACTAAAGAGTACTTTTATAGAATCTATCTATATCTATATAAATAAAGTTGAATTCGATCTCTCTTTCTCTTTAGAGAACCAGCTCATTATTAAGCATAGGGCAAATTGTGGTATGTGGCATCTCCAAATTGTGTGTGGGCCAGTCGTCGTGTTAGTATATTGGGCTTCGTCATGTTAATGTGAATAAGTATTATACTAAAATCCTAGCAAATATATTTTTTAATGTGCCTTGTAAGTTGTGGGCTGCTTCAGACTTTCTCTGTCAAATCCCTAGATTAATAGTTTGGTCGGAGAAGTGAAACTGTCACGCTAGCGATTCCCTTTCATCTTCTTTAGTCTATTTAACGTTCAATCAATGTACTTCTCCCACTACCTCCTTCTTCAGACCTAATCAAGCAATGGACGAAACCAAATTTGTAACAACTCATCCCGTGGGATCCAGTTATTGGTGCACTTGACGTTATTCGAACCCAACACTTCACCATTTAACAATTTTTCCATAAGACAAATTGTCACTAATTGATCTGTAAATTCAAGTAGATTGCGGCAGTTGAGGGGTTAAGATGCTAAAATAAACATTTACCAAAAAGGTAAGATTGAAGATCAAGATTGGATAACCAGCCGACATTTTAGAGCATCAACAACAACATAGTCTCTCAATCCAAGTATCACAGCTATATAATATTAGTATAATTTATTGTTTTACTAAAAGTTCAAATGTTATGAAGCTAAATTAATCAAAGAAAGACAAGTGTAGAAGTAGTACTTGAACTTGGTGCAAGAGTTTTTCATAAAGGAGACGCCTCTCTTTCTTTACCATTTTTTCTTATCTTCTCTCATATTTATTTATTTTATTTTAATATTTTAATGGAAAGAGATTTTTTGTAAGACTATTGCTGCGATGTTTCTACCACGGATGTGGCAGTCCAGTTGGTTTAAGCGCAGGCGTTGGTGCTGTTGTGCTCCTGGGTTCGATCCACCGTAGGAGGAGTGCTTTACGCCAGAAATGGTATTAGCAAAGGCTGGCTCCGGGCCTAGGGGAGATTAAGGCCCAAGGCCCGAACTCCCCTGGAAATTCAAAAAAAAAAAAAAAAAAAAAAGAAGAGACTTTCAAAAACCAGGCTCATAAAAGAGAGAGAGAGAGAGAGAGAGAGAGAGAGAGAGAGAGAGAGAGAGAGAGAGAGAGAGAGAGAGAGAGAGAGAGAAAAAGAGAATTAGTTTGATCATTTGAGGATCAAAACTCTGCAGAGAAGTAGTAAAGGTCCATCAAAAAGCAACAATGATTCGTTTGCGTGAAAGAGTTGAGATCTTTATTTATTTATTTATTTACATGTTACAACCACGCCCTGTATATATACAAAGAATTAATTTACAATGATTACAAAGTATAGAAATCCATAATGTGTGTTGATACATTACATATACTTTTATGTACGACCAGTGTGACGTTTGATTATACAAGTCTTGGTCAGGAAAACGAGTGGAGTCCGATCAGAGACATCCATTGGGTATAACAGAACCAAGTTGCTTACCAGAAACATTGATGCAAGAAGTCTTTGCTGCTACACCGTGATAAGTTAGATTAATTGCCTGCATTCGAATCTGAGTGCATGGGAATCGCTTGCTGCAATCCATCTTTATAGCAACTTTTGTGGCCGATGTTCCCATGATTCCACTATATATTACATCGTTTATTTTGATTCCCGACACCTAAATATTTTTTAATTTTCACATTAGTCATTTTTTTTTTACAAACAATTCACACATGATCAATATTAAATCCATCATCTAATTAGATTCTAAGATATGTAAATAAATACAAAGAAAACAAACTAAGAGCACCAAATAACCAAAGTTCGGTATTTAAGAATTTTTAAAATATGATGGTCATTTATCGAATGTGTTTTCTTAAATATCAGAACTTTCGCGTATTCAACAGTGTCATGTTTATTTGTAATAATATAAATACATTAATTATTAACAAAACTGTTATCGCAGTTATTTTTAGTTTATACTAATTTTGGCTTTCAATATATAAAAGAATATTAAAAAGGAGAATAGACCTCAGTAGGGCAATAAGAATCGCCAGGGCAATAGTTCTGGTCAATGAGGATAGGACGGGAGACGTTGACCATAAGAGCCCCTAAGAACCGAACCCTATCCACGAAGCCTATGCTATGACGTGGCCACGACTTTATCCTTAGCCCATTATCCGTCCGTACGAACACTGCCTTCTTCACTGTCACATTTTGCACGCCTTCCTCCTCTAGCTCCTTCGCTAAGCTACCAATGCTGGACAAAATAATATATTATATATGTGATAACTAGACCAATACTACTTGTAATATATCACGTTAGGTGTTACTATATATATACCTGATTCCATGTCCAGGACCACAGCTGATTCCATCTACCATCAGGTTCTTTGTACCGGGTCCGATCGAGATACAGTCGTCTCCAGTTTTGATAGAAGCACGTCTGACCTCGACATCAGTCGATTTCTGAATGTGAATTCCATCAGTGTTGGGGCTATCATCTGGTGCTATGATACGGATATCTTCAATTTTTACATTGTTGCAACGGTTGATTGCTATGTGGAACAATTGGCTGTTCAATGACAATACTCCTTTGATCTTCACGTTGTACGAGTCCGTGAATCTCAGTGTCTGCATTTTAATTTAAGTAACCTTATTTTATGTTAGGTCCTGATTGTTTATTTGTGTTTTGCACTTTCTATGTGTTCGGTATTATATGATAAAAGTGTTCTTTTCCAGATAAAAACATAGTAAGAAACAAAAACTTTTAAACTAAAATGATCAAATTAAGAAACTTTATAGGCACACCAATTTGGAGTTTAGATATATTTTTAGGATTTAGGTTTTTGACTTTTCTTTATATAATTAGGTTTTTGACTTTAGGATTCAATTTATTAATTTGTTTCTTTTGGAAAATATATACTATTTTAATATTTTGGTATATGATATGGCACATATATTTATTATTGCAAAATACTCAATAAGCTAAATATTCTTACTGTGAAATTCTATATGTTTTGTTAAACTGAAAAACGAAGGCAAAGGCACATATATATTGGCAATTTAACACAATTGCTGCCTTAGAATTAAAACTATTGCCCGAATTAATAATCTCAGCTAGCACATATATATGACATACCGTTGCACCTTCAGGGCAGTTTTGACGATTGGCCTTGCAACTCCACAGTGTGGATCCTTTAGCATCAAAAGAACCTCCAAGAATAGTAACATTGTGAACACGAACAAAACTGAACCAGTTTTGTTTTGCCCCAAGTAACCTATAATCTTGAGGACCAATCAAAGTTCCATCGATTCTTAGGGTTATCTCATGGCTTCTGCAACTTTTTCCTTCAAATCGAAGCTCACGACCAATCAAATACCTTCCTTTTGGCACGTAAATCATGGTCGAGTCTTCCACTCGACATGCTGAGTCCCATGCATCCGAGAAGGCTTTTGTGGAATCTACAACTCCGTTTGGTTTCGCCCCGAAACTCAGAACGTTAAGACTTGTTCTTGCGTCAGACTGAGCAAAACGGGACAAGATTATTGTTACAAGGACGGTAAAGACATGAACAAAGCTTAGAGACGATGCCATTACGAAGGATAATGTGTTTGTTTTTATTGGAATGATATAAAAGTTTAAGAACGTATTAGTTTCCGTTGAAAGATATTTGATGAATCTATAAGTGTGCAAGTGTGTATATATATGTTTTAAGGTTTTGGATAAAGAGAAGAAGGTTTCTTTGTGGTTTAAGAATCATCATATGAAGCAAACGGCGCGCGGCGCCATCAATTTCTCTACGGTATTTGAAAGCGGGTTGTTTGGTTTCCACGTCATTTAGAGCCTCCGTACGTAACGTTCAAAATGTATTCTATCTTTTATATTAAGTCGAGTAACTACGAAGTGATCCTTCTACTTTAATCATCTTTTGACCGTTGCATAACTTGGTTTTATATAATTCAATATATAAGATTTATATATAGCCTTCATTACATTTACAGTACAAATTTGGTTTTATATAATTCAATATATAAAATCATGATATATTTATAATCAAAATTTTAATATCGGAAGCTAGTTACTCTGAAAACGAGAGTAAAAACGACATGGAAATTCCCAGCATCCGAAGTAACGATGAGAACTTTACGTTCCCGTAGTCATCGTCGATGGTTGAGAACGGCAATCGATTCCTAAAAAATTTAAAATCAGACTAGCAGAATGTGAAGGGGACGAAGTTAGGATTGTAATACTTTGATTTGGGTTATTTTTTCCAAACCGAACTTGTAATCAGATCTGAATTCCCGTTCATCGGGTTAAATTAAATATATATATATATATATATATGTTTTTATGTGTATAAAATTAAAATTTACATTTTTAATACAGAGGGGATATAATTGTAACTAGCCTTTGACCAACGCGCATGTGCGGGTGTTATTTTTATGAATGTCAAATATTTTAAGCAATTTATTTGATATAATTGTATATATGAATAAAACTTAATATTCGATATCCGTTATCCGATCTGGGATCCCATCCGCTTCAAAAAACGAATATTCGGGGATACTGATAGTGATTTTACGGATTCGACTGATCCAAGTACGAATTCGGATAGTAAAATTTAGGTCTGAATATCCAGATCTGGATATTAAATATTTAAAATTTAATTATAGTTATCTATGTATTTTATATATATACTTTTATATAAAATAACTAAAATTTTAATTTTAAATTTGAATGCTTTTAAAGTTTTTTAAAATAATAATTTTAAATAGACTAATAGATGGTTAATATTTAGGTTTTTAATTAAAGAACAAGTACAAATATCCGCGTGTATTCGGATTTTAATCCGAATATCCTAACCCTGAATATCCAGATCCGGATAACAATTTTACGAATCCGACGAATGCATATCCGAATCTATATATCCAAAAATATCTCAGAAATTCGATCTGTCCTAGACATAACTGTGTATATGTATTATATGGTGATTAAAAATTTTAAATTTATAAATTACATAAATTATTCTTATTAGATATATCGTACAAATGAATAATATATTGTATTTGTTTGTATATATAACCATTTATATAAATATTAGTATGTATTTTAGTTACTAAATTGTTATGGAAAATTACATGATTTTGTTATTGTAAATGAATAAGTTCAAATTATATCAAAAATTATTGACATTATTAGTTTTTTTATAGTTCAAATATAGTTGGTTAGCTTATATTAATATGAATAAAAAATAAAATTAATTTAATTTTATATATATATATATATATGTATATAAACACATATATATTTTTTATGAAATCTTCAATTTCAATGATAAATGTTGTTAATGGGCTTAGCCCAAATTTTTTTTTTCTTGTTAATAATCAATGTTTAGATGTTTGGATGCAATGATAATATTAGTGGCATTTCTTGTAAATATTAGGTAAAATCAAGAGTTATTTCTTATTTGTACTTCAGTTTTAATAGACTAGATGAAATTCAACAATCATTTCCATATCATGTTTAAATTTGTTAACTAGTATTATATTTTACTTAAAAGTATTTATTTATTTTTTTATAAATATAAAATACGAACTAGTATTTTATTGAGTGGTATCTCTTCGTTTTTCGTTCCTTTTTTAAGCCTTATTACTTAAGAACATGATTAACCTGAATCTCTTAAGGTGGAGTTCTTAGTTTTTCTAAGAGACGTTTCTTAGCTTTTAACTAAGAAAACTTAAGAACCGTCTCTTAAATAAGAACCATAAGAGACGTCTTTTATTGAAAAAAATGTAAAAACAAAAAATTACGTTAAAACCCCACCTTAAGAGACCCGGGTTAATAATGGCCTATCATACATGCTTAGTTGAAAGTTAAGCATCGCATTGCTTATAAAAGAATGTACAAAAAATATTAATTCATCTTATACTGTCATCGACCCAAAAAAAAGCCTGTGTTAATCCGAATTTCCATCGTTTTATTGGTTGTTTTTGCTTTGAAGTGATGAATTTGTATTTAATTAATGTATAAGATTGTGAAAGAAAATATTAATTTTATTTTAAATATAAAATAGGATAGTTCAAAAGTTATTAAATTTATAGAGGATTTACTCTATACGGTGGTTTGGTAGAAAATGAGCAAATACACTGGCATTTTCGTGAATGCATCTCTTTTGTGTCAGGCTTGTGGTGTTCAAGACCGAAGTCCAAATTAATCTTGAAAGGATCACCATGTCGACGACAGAAAAACCTAATTGCTTTACATATGAGTTAGATATCCACACTGTCTGCTTAAATAAAAGTAACAATATCGCATTGATAAAAAATCGATCACTCCACCACATTGTGGTTACCGAAATGGCTACTCGGTAAACCACCACAATGTGGTTCAAAAATGTGTCTTGTATATTTCTTATATCGACATAATAAAATGCCTCTATGTAACACCGTAATGGACCTGTAATAGTCAAAGTTAAACAAATGAGGCGTTCTTCTACTCAACTAGAAAAGATTCCTAGCAACAACCATTTGGCTAATTGCGTATACGAGACACTCCATTAACCGTTTCTGGTTTAAAACATAACAATGCAGGTCGTGATGGTAGACTGCCATATGGTTCATTTTGCCTACAAGAACCTTGCAGTTGGTACTGTAATAAAGGGGTTCATTTTAGGCTATTTTACCATCAGACCAAAACCATCAACACATAATCACAACAATACTAGATAAAAAGTAAAGCTAACTCGCGCGATCAAACCACTAGTAAAAAAAACTATAACATAAAGAAACAAAAGTATAAAGTCATATATTAATTATTATTTCTAATTTATTTTCATAGAAAACAAAAATCTCAATACAAATTCGGCTCCAAAAAATTGTTTCTTATTTTATTTTTGGTCAAATCTGTTTTTTTTATTATTTATTCACTACTATTTGAATAAGAAAACTGGCGCAAAAAAAAAAGTAGAAACGGTGAACTTGGTATCTTACAAGAACTCAAAGCTAAGTTCTTTCATCTCTTGGTTAATGTAAGGGAATAGCTTTACAATCTTATCACCTTGAAGAGTAGGCAAGTCAGCTTCTAAAGGGATACGCTGAAGCATAATGGATTTGTTTAATCGTTCGTACTTGTTCATCATTTTACTCACTTGCTCTCTCTCTTTATTGAACTGACTCGTCATTTTCTCTCTGGCCAACACACGACCCAAGACTCCGATGGCTTCTCCTAATTCTCCTTCTGATTCCAAGCTTTTAGCTGAGTGTTTTCCACTCTTTAGGTCGTGCAAATCTCCCAATGTCTATACATAGTTGTTTGAACCGAGTTTGGATAAGAAAGACAAAACTCGTCGGTAGGTCTAAAACAAAGCTGCTTTATAGATCAGAAATATGTTTATCGGTATCAAAATAGGAAATACACAGTAGAGAAAGTAACCGGCGCTTGGAAAGCTCGCCGGGAGAGTACAAGTCGACAATATGCAAAGAGAAGTAAAAACCCTACTTCTAGCCGTCAAGCGTTGTCTCCTGGAAAGAGATCCCCCTCTCGTTCCCCTTCACTTTCCTCTTTATGCCACCGGTTGAATACCCTAGGTCGGTTCGTCCTAATGGGTCTTCTCTCGTCGGACCGAACGGAAAGGCCGATGAAATACGCTTTCAAGCCGAGCGTCCTTGGTTGTTCCAATAAGTCGACCATGGGTCGTCTCCGTCGGCTAGAAGTAGTTTATAGCCGAGCCGAGTGCTTTTATCCGCGAGCCAAACTCAACGACTCAAATCTGATGGGCTAAGCTGGTTATATTCCTGTTTTTTAAAATCAAAATCATTAGAAACTTTAATTCAAGAACCTACTCAAGCTCTTCAAGATTTTGTGAGACTAATAATGACTTTCCAAAAATCGGGATGAGAGTTGTTTAACGTGGGTGTTAGCTCTGGATAAGAGAGAAGCATTGGCTTCAGCAACAAATTGTGTAACACCGTAATGGAGCTTTGCCACTAGACTTGCACTTGTCCCCTTCTCTTCGGCCTTATTTGCCGTCACAGCCTGTTTTGAACGTGTCCATCAGATTATTTTAACGGACATAAAGCCCTAATAAACCTAAAGGTACTTATCAAAATCCGTGTGTGAACATGCAAGTGCTAGTTTGTTCAATGTAACAATCACACAATAATACTTGGGTACATGCCCGTCTTAAATTATTTAGTGGCATTGGGCAAAACATAAGAAAATAAGCTCTATTTTAAACATTTTTCATTATATTTTTAAAATTTAACAAAAAAATAGATCCTATTTACTAATTATTTATTCTTTAGCAAATTAATGTGGACCTTTTATTATTGCTAAAATCAGTATAATTTTTTTTTTTTACTCATGGGTCAGGGCCATTGTCCCTATTATCTTGGTCAAGAGCCGGCCCCGCTTGGGTATAGCCCAAACTGACAATGTTGGTTTATAGACTTTAGTCACAATCTAGTGGAAGCAAAATGAGAAACAAAACACTTACCTGTCCTTCAGCTAAACAAAGGAGCTTCAAAGAGCAAACGGGAGATGTTAATTCCGGAAACTTCTCGATTACAGGATGAACTATCTTACATATAGAGTCAAAAACACCAGCTGCTTCTCTATATGCCTTTGTGGATTCCACCATATCTGCTTTTAATCAACATAAATGTAAGTTATCACTAGAAAAAAAAAACATCGATAACCCTAAATATGGGTTAGAAAATACTCTAGGATAGTTTTAAAAAAAATTATCACAAAATAACATTCAAAAAAAATTTGATTAAAATAGACTTTATGAAAATGTGCAAATATGCATTTATATCCTTTGTATTAACTAATCTAAACTTATTGTTTAATGTTATGAAGTGAATTTTTGTAGGTGAAATTTAAAATTAAAAAAAAAAAATTTTAAATAAAAAATTTATTTCGATCATTTTTTCTTTATGAAAAAATTTTAAAAATGATATTTAAGTGAATTGCTCCAAAAATATTATTTGGTAAGAAAAGAAAGGTAACCTGTGGAGATTAACACCATTGCTTTCTCCCTGAGCTTTAGAGCGTAGATAAATAGTATCATATGAAGATCAAACAACATATCATTACATCGGAAGAATGGTGTAGATTTAAGCTGAAATATACTCGCAAGGCATAGACCATTTGAAGACTTGCAATGAAAGCTCACACCACTGCTCCATTGTATCTTTAGCTTTTTAATGAAATGATTGCAGATTTCTTGATTAGAAGGCTTATTAGTATGGTCTATCAAATGTTGGAGAAAAAGAAGGTACTCTTCAATTCTAACAAGATCCTGAAAAAAAAAAGAATAACAATATTAAATAACCCTCTAATTCGTTTTAGGTACGGGAATGAAGCAACGCAGCATTGTCTTTGTCTCGTTAGGGCATGTTTATTGCAAGTCTCTTAGCATGAGGTTTTTACCTTTTCTAAGAGACGTATCTTAACTTTAACTAAGAAAACTTAAGAACCGTCTCTTAGATAAGAGACCTAAGAGACGTCACTTAACGGGAAAACTAAAAAAAAAAAAAAAAAACGTGAAATTATAAGTTAAGAACCCCGCCTAAAAGAGCGTGGACAAACATGGTACAGACACTTGATAATGCAACTCGTGGACGAGGACAACACGCAAAAGAAGAACACAAGAAGAGATAAGGAGGAAGATTTAGGATTCGATGTGTTTATATATAACAAGAAAAATAATTAACTCATCCTATTACACAGAGGAGAGGGTTATGTAATGAAGCTACGAAACAAGATCTGTTGATTTTAACAATAGAATAATCTTCTTTTAGTGTTTTAACAAAATCTTTTGGTTTGGAAATATTCTTTCTTTCTGGTGCTATAAAAACTTGTTTAGTTTATTCAATATCAAAATCTTTCAATAACTCTATGTATAAGAAGTTTATATATATGTAAAAACCAAATAATATTTAAACTATTAAAAATTATTAAGATAAAACTAATTAATTAAGATAAATGTTTAAATAAATAATTAGGATATTTGAAATATATCCAAATATTTCTTTGCATCATTTTCTTCATATTGGAAAAGATTCTTCTTCGGATTTTGATGGTTGTTGTGTCTCTTTTTTTTTTCTTTTTCCATTGATAATTGGAAAATATTATTTTGTCCCACCAAAATCAAAATAATCACAGGAGTCAACGATTTTAAATCCTTTTGCTCTTCATCATGATGACGTGTTGAAGATTGTATGGGGCTAGTCTTTTTCAAACGTCCAATTGTCCAAATAATCTTCCAAACGTGAATTGCCTAGCTCCAAATTGATTTATTCACCGTTATATCTCAATGTTCACCTGTTGTAGCGGAAACTACAAAAAAAAATAGATCAGTTTATTCTAAAACTTTCTATTTTAAAATACTCTTCTCCGTACGTTAACAAAAACTCTTGATTTAGAAATATTTTGCCTTCTCCTATAAAAGCTCGTTTAGCTATGAAAAGTTAAGGTTTATTTAATATTAGATGATGGCTGTACCTTGTGCGGACTAATATATATATCCAATCAGTTTAAACTTGAAAATATTTTTTATTTCAGTCTATATTATTTTTTTAATTTCAAATATTAAATTAGTCAAAAGATAAATTTACAAAATAAAATCATAATTATAAATTATCAGTGAATTATAAAAACAAACCTCTCTTTATCAAATAATAATTTAGATTTTTTGGTGTAAATAATAATAGTATAGACGACTGAATTTTTTTCTTTTAAAAAAAATAATTTTGACGAATATTAGATTAAATGCATTTTGTATGAATGTCATCTTCATCGGAGTTTATAACATACTAACAAAATTTACAATAATTAAAATATACTTTTATTTAACTAAAACCTTATAAAATAAAAATAATAAATTATATATTTATTTTCTCAAAAAAATAAATAAATTATAATACTTTTAATAAAAGATGAATTTTTAAATTATAACTACAAGAGACCGTATTTTTTAGACTCATAGCTTTTAATGAAACTCATAACACAATATAATTCTTCCGTGACATAAAAAAAAAGAATACTTCATCTTAAAAATAATACATAAAGGATAATAATATACTAGAACTTGACCCTCACCCTTGCTTGGGTGTTTGATATAACTTGTGTTCAACGTAAACTTATAAATCGTTGGTTTTCTAAAAAAATGCCATGTATATTTATTATGTTTTGTAATTTACATATAGAGTAGAATATATGATATTATAATATAGATGTTGATAATATTTTTTATTTGTACATAATATTATATTAAAAATGTATAACTTGATGCAATTTGATGTAATTGTATTATTCATATATTAACTTGTTATTTTTTGTTAATTTATTTTGAAATTAAAAAACATACTAAATTTTTTAATGGTCAATATATATATATATTGATTTGATTAGATAAGCTTTGGAATTGTAATCATTTAATTCAAATTTATTTTGAATGCAGTGGCATAATCTGTAAGTAAAAAGAAATACAAAATGTACTTAATTTCTTATAAATGCAAATGCTAAGTTTGTAAATAAATGAAGTATTTTTTATGTTGCTATCTATGTATCCAAACAATTCTCATTTATATTGTTATCCTTGTTTCCAAACAGTATTAAAAGATACTTCAGTTTTAATAATATCGATGACTTTATATTACTAAAGTAAATTATTGCTAAAATTTGATAATACCCATTAAAATTTGAATATTGTATTTACCAAATATATAAAACTAACATGAAAATTGGTATAGTTTAGTAGTTAGTGGAGATCTGGTAGGTATTTAAGATATTTTGATTTTGAGTATTTTTAGTTATTTTGAATATTTATTTTTGATTATTTTGGATAATTTTTAGATATTATCAGCTATTCAATATTTTCTATATTAAATTCCAAAATAAATAATTTATTTAAGTATATAATTATAACTAAGATACTTTTTGATATCTAAAAACATTTTAGTTCGGTCGGCTTTAGTTTTGTTATTTGGATATTAATATTCTGAATCAGTTCAGATATTTTACTAACTTTGGTTTCTGATTTTTGACTGTTTTCACAATCACATTGTTGAGAGTCTCATGTCTTTAAACTACTTGCCAGGGCCTAATCCTTACACTCTCACTTAACATATAACAACATTTTTTCGGTTATAATCATCAGTTGGATTTTAAAATGTAATATTTTATAACGAACATGTATGCCAACAAATTGGTCCCTATTAGTAACTCGAGGAGACTGAACAACCATTCAAAGCCATCAGGAAGACTGACAGTTGTAATGGATTGTAGGGAAACATAAAATTTCTGTGAAAAATGTTCAATAACTTACAAAAAATAACCACACTAGTTGCAAGACAGTAGCCAAATTCTGAGTCGCTTAAAAGTGTTTGCATGAAATTTAAAAAAAAAAAAAAAAAACAGAACACAAGAGTTCTCACTACTTACGTTACAAAGTCTTGGGAGTTTATAAGTTTGCATCAAATAGAAAACCAGGCAGAGAGATAGACAAAGATTTAAAAGTTGTTGTTTTTTTTAGCTAGACATCATCACATTATCAATAGATTGAAGAGCTTGGTTTGCAAAAAACCTGACATCAACATCTGGATCCTCGCTTAGCTCAACAAGCCCTGGACGAATCGTCTTCTCTACAACCTTTTCACCACCAACCCAAAAATTAAAACCAAACCATATGGATGTTCTGACTGATTAGATATATATACACTTTACCGATTGATCGACTATAGGAATGAGAGACTGAAGCACTTTAGCGACATTGAACTTGATGTTTGGAACTCTGTAGTTGTGAAAACAAAAACTTGTTTATTTATACACTTAAAGATGTTTGAAGCAAAATTGATGCGAGTCTTAAACTAGTTTACAATGAGAACTTGCCTGTCTTTAGCCGCAGTCATTACTACAGGCAAGAGCTTAGAGCATGTGATCTCTGAGCCCATTACTGGTGCAAGAAGAGAAACCGCACGCAAAATGGTCATACGGTATAGATAGTGAGGGTTGTTAATCATTTCAAGAACCTGCAGATAGATGAAAGACCATTGATTAATTATAATAAGAATGTAACTACTGATTTTTCTAAAATCTAGACAAACCTGAGGAACTATATGTTGCATTGCCCATTCAGGACCAAATTCCTCAGCAAGACGCTTCACATTGTTTGCAGCAGCCTCGCGGATTGAGTGAACCTGAATGAAGAGACCATTACTTCAATTTTTTAATAAGGGGAAACTGATTGTTAATTAAGCTTATCTTTGGTTTGAGAGAGAAAGTAAAACCTTGTCTTGTAACCATTGCATGCAAAGAGCGCCAAGCTTATCATCAAAGAAGCCAACACCTAACTGACTTGCCAACAAAGGGATGTACTCAATGATAGCTAGTCTTACTCTCCAGTGTCTATCTTCAGCAAGTTCTACAATTGCTGGCAACAAGGATTGCGATAGTAGATCTATCCCAATAACCTGCCAAATATAAAATATTGGAATCATCATGTGAAAATCGATAACCAAAAAGAAAGTTGAAGTCAAGTTAAAGGAGTAACATGATATCTATTGAAACCAGTGACATGAGAAATAAAATTGGATAACTTGGTCACAACAAACCTGGTTCACTTGGTCGAGTTTGCTGATAATGTTCAAGCGTACATCTGGAAACTCATCTTTCAACAGAGAAAGAAAGATTGGAAGGAGATGCTCAATCGTTGCATCCTGCAATGGAAATATCAATGTAAAGGTTAAAGTCTGCAACATATACAATCCCACCAAAAATCTCTATGTACATGAATTCCACTTTGATTGAGCAAAACTGTTCACGGTTATGGGCATTTTCGAGGTACAGTTATTGGACGAAAAGGCTGGGTTAAATACTAACGTACATCTGTCCCATCACTGTACTGTCAACACACATCTATTTGCAAACTTTCTTACCTTACCCAAGACTGGAGCCATTCCCATTATAACTGAGGCCAATGCAGATCTAACGTGTTGAGATGAGTCTGTTGATAGCTCCTACATGTATAAAAAGAAACTATGAGTAATAAGTAGACCTTTTAAACATTGTTTCAAAAAACTTGAGAACAAATGGGTCTCTGAAGAATGGACCTTAACACATGGGAGAATGTGCTGAATAGCAAGTTCCGGGTTTAGGATCCGACAAAACTTAGTAACTTTTCCAGCAGCTGCTATGCGTACTTCAGCCTCATTGTCACGAAGTAGACGCACATACGCAGGCACCAATTCCGTCCTTAATATAGAAGGCACAGTATATATAGTATCAGGAAAAAGTATGGGCATCATCAAATTGATCAACAATCATACCCATGAAGGGGTAATCCAATGTTTGATATATAAATGCATATTATCCAATAGGCTTAAAGAACTTTTTACAAACTACATCATGTTTATCCCAGCTTCCTTACCTAGTAGGCTCAGGTCCCACGGCTTCACAAAGCTCATAGAGCTGATTTGCTACCATGTAACGCACACGCCAAGACTTATCCTGCTCAGTAACAAAGGACATAGATTACTTTCTCATAAGTGTAGCTTATACAAGGATCATGAGCAGAAAGACTATGCAATAAGCACACATAATCACCTGCGAGAAATTAACAATCACGGGAAGAATGTGTGCAACACAGTCCTGGGGCTCCAACAATTTTCCAAGAGCAGCACAACCCTCCACAGCCAATAATCTAACGGAATCTTGATCTGATATGGGAGCCAATATGAAAAATGAAAAACCGTAAGATGAAAATAATGTTAGATAACTAAACAGACATGGACAATCATATTCATGTCTAACTTCAGCTAATGCGTAACACATTTTAATTCCTGCTGGCCGTAATTCTTTTACATTCACCACCGGCAAAAGCAGAGTTAATAATGACTGGATAAATACATTCTTAAAAAGCAGTAAAGCCACCGTGGAACCATATCAGATAAGAAATTACCATCTTGAGTAAGATCATCAAACATAGACATAACGTCTGTCTTCAAATGAGCTGATTCGATAGTAGCAGCAAATTTCCCTAGATTGGTTGCTGCAGCTCTTCGCACCATTGGCATATCATCTTGACAGAGCTGGGTATATATTGATCTCAACTCAGTCTTCACCGTATCTGGGGCGCTAGGGTATGCAATATGGAAAACCCCACAAGCTGAAACCCTGGCTGTGAACCACTCACCAGCTGCAAGTCTCTGTTACAACAAGGAGTGAATTTTCATTAATTCCTTATTTCAGTAATACATCATGCAAAGTTTTCAACCAAAAACATGTACTTTGGTTCCTATAAAGATGGCCAGTCACATAAACATTTGAAAAAATAAGACAGCTATGCCAGACAACCTAGAAAAACCAGTATGGTCGTATTGTCTTCAACCTAGCAGTTGCCTATTCCAAAACTTTGAGAGTCATAATATAATTTCAATATCTATATAAACATATGCATGTTGTAACTTATTCTTATCAGAGTCTAATATAATGTACTTAGCTATAAACATACGCATACTGTAACTTATTTCCTATGAGAGTCTAATATGAAATCAATCTCTATATAAATATATGCATATCATAACTTATTTCTTATGAGAGTCTTATAGAACTTCATTCTCTATATAAACATACGCAAACTGTAACTTATTTCTTATACGTGTCTAATATAATCTTGATCTTTCAATATTCTTCTTGACTCGTCTACTTTTTTTATCTTCGTGTTTTCCATAATCTTGATACTTTTCATCTCATGGATCTCCCAATTACAAACAAGTCTAACTATGTGTTCTTATCATCCTCTCTTGGGTCTAACCTTAACCAATGGAATGAAATGCTCAACCAAATCACTCTCCTTCATCTGAGACCCAACTCTGCAAAGCGACTCAACAGCTTTCTCCCTCACACAAGTCTCCTCAACCGTGGAGAGAGTCTCCAAAGGAGGAAGCAGAACGTGCGCATACTCAACGCCACCAACGTAAGGAATAAACACTCCCAACTCTTCAGCCATTGCGAGAAGCACCTCATCGTCATCGTCGTTGTTTTCACTTAGAAAAGGAATCAGCTCCTTCCTGGTCCTCTCCTCGCCGAGAGCACGAGCAATCGTGGAAAGCCTTCTGATCGAATTCAACCTCAGCTGGATATCGTCGTTCTTGAGCTCGTCTATGAGGACGGCGATGGGGTAAAGCGGCTCGTCGGTCATCGACATCTTTGATAAAAGTTCGATTCTCAGCTATACCATCAAAATCAATCAATTAGAGATGAACCTAACACAGATCTATAATGAATGATAAGAGATTTACCAATTTTTTGGCGCCTTCACGGAGGCTGGTGCGAGTATTCTCCGAGCGATCTACCGATCGAGACGGGAAGAAGAGGACTGAGAGAGAGAGAGAGAGATTTTTCTCGAAGCTTTTTTTTTTGGAAGGAACTACCATCTTCAAGCGTTCATTAAAGTGGGCTTGAAAATCAAGAATGTTTTCGAAATGGGCTTTTTTATTTGGCCCATTAGCTTTTTTCCTTTGTTGTTGGTATTCCTCCTCAAAATGATATACACAAGAATATCAGATGGAAATGTGTTTTTGGAGGATAAAACTCCTTTTTGGGGATAAAAATTGTAAAGATTTAATTTCTTTTTATTCTTTTAGACGGCATTTGATATGGCTTTTATTTTATTATTATTTTTTTGAAACTAATATGGCTTTTATTTGAAGAATGTAAATTTGAAACACATGAATAATTATCAATGCATATTTCAGATTTTTATAAAAGTAGGTTGAAAACAAATTTAAATTCATATATATATGTGTATCTCGTGTGCAGGCTTAACGCATGGGGCAAGGGGGCGTGGACCCCATGATCCAAATTTTTTTTTCATAAATAAAGTTGAAATGGGGTTCAGTTTTCAAAAAAAAAAAAACAGAGATAGGGGCTTAAATTTTTTTAAGTTATCCATAATTATAAGTGTAAAAATAAATTAAAAATTTACTTTGCCCAAAGGCCCATGGTTACCTTGAACTGGCCTGGTCGTGTGTGGACAAAACATTTACCTAATTAATAAGCTGTATCGTCTAGATTATTGAGAAACAGAAGGTATGCAACCAAACCAAAAACACCAACAAACCTAACATCACTCACTAACTTAGTAAAGCTTCTTCTTCAAAAACAAGGTTGATCTAATAGGCTTTTACTAAACAATACATAAGAAGCAACTATATTTTTATATACACGTACGATCATGTGATCGACACTTGGTATTTCTGAATTCAGTCTAGCTTTATTATACCGCACATTTCAATGTACAGCGGTTAAGTTTCTTGAATTAAAACCATGGATGAACTCTACTGAACCATTACAAACATATGTCCTATATAAACGTATGCGTTGTGCAGTGCATTCAGCAACCAAATAGAGAGAATCTTCTGATCCAATGGCTACTTTATGTATATCCTCAGCTCCTATTTATCTAAATGCCTTCACCCCTAGTCTTCGACTTCCTCCTTTCATATGCAAATCAATGACCAAAAAAACGTCTGATGATGTTTCTCTTGACCTTCGTCGACGCTCTGCTAACTATCAGCCTTCTCCTTGGGACCATCATTCACTCCTCTCTATCAAAAATAAATATGCGGTTATATTATTTCAATCATTTTAGTATTCTACACAAGAAAACTCATATTAACCCTGATCATTATTTATATTTAACATTTTTTAAAACAAAATATTTCATGACTTTTAACGTTTCATATATATATATATTGTTGGGTTATAGACTTATAGTAGTGCTAAAGCCTTATTGACTAGATACCATATGATGTATGCAGAATGAAAAGGAAGTGATAACTAGAGATATGTTGAAGAAGAAAGTGAAGAAGATACTTGATGCTGAGCTAAACACTTGTCTCGAGCAATTAGAGCTCATCGATGATCTGCAAAGACTTGGGATTTCGCATCATTTTGAGCTAGAAATAAATGACATCTTAACAGATTTTCATCATGGAAATGAAATAAATTTATGGAAGTGTGACAATGAAGAAGATCTATATGTCACTGCACTCGGATTCCGACTTCTTAGACAACATGGTTTTGATATCTCAGAAGGTTAGTATCTTTATAGTTCGGCTGTAACTGCTTATTCCTAAAAAAGAATATATTGAATAAAAGGAATAATTATTTGTAGAAGAAAAAATGAATAAAACGAAATAAAAACTGAAATTATTAGTGCAATAGGAATTTCACTCATTCCATTCATTCAATAACATTTTTAATATGAAACAAGGAATAGATTTTGCAAATAATTAGTTTTAAGTTTCATTCCAAATAGGGAATATGTGGAACTGATTTTAAAAAGTTCTTGTTGTAACCGGTAGATATTTTTATAGAATTCTATGGTCGAATACATTCCAACCAAATTTATTCCATAAAATAGCATTCCATATGTATTTGATGACGCTATCGATTATTTCAGATGTATTTGATGTGATCGTCGACAAAGTAAAAAATGATACGTTCAAGAGTGATGATATAAAAAGTATCACCACTTTATACGAAGCGTCGTATCTATCCACGAACTCGGATACCAAACTGCATAAAATCATCAGACCTTTTGCAATAGAACAACTAAGAGGATATGTTAATAGTGATCAAGATGATGAAACTTACAAGACATGTGAGAAGGCGATCCATGCTTTAGAAATGCCATACCATTGGAGAATGAAACGGCTGGAGACAAGACTATACATAGATGAATACGAAAAGAAACATGACATGAATCTTGCCTTGATGGAACTCGCCAAAATCGATTTTAATATCGTACAAGCTTCTCACCAAGAAGATCTCAAATACGCTACCAGGTAATATTATAGACTAATAGAAGCAAATATATACTGTTTTTCTTTATACCTCGCAACGATATTATACTCTTTCTAATAATTTCTCTCTTGTGATAAATACAAAGGTGGTGGAAGGAGACATGTTTGAGTAAACAACTTCCCTTTGTAAGAGATGCAATAGTCCAGAATTTTATTTGGACCGTTGGAATAGTATATGAACCTCAATTTGGATATACACGACGGACCATGACTAAAGTTCATGCACTTATAACAACCATTGACGATATATACGATATTTATGGCACTCTTGAAGAACTTGAACTCTTCACTACCATTGTTGACAAGTAAGGACGATACTATCCAACAAAATTTATTAGTTTTCTTGTTAGATAGTACTAATTATAAAGTAATGATATGCCTACTTAAGTTATCATAAATTATCAGCTTAAGTAAATATTTTCCACTGCTATTTGAAATATATATATATATATTTCTAAAACTAATTATTTAACTAAATTAGGTTCACTGATATCTGTTTATTTTTCAAGGTTTTTTTTTTGAAAGAACCAAGGTTTTGTTTTTAAAAGTGCATGTGATTGTTACAACAAAGCGTATATATATATATATATATATATATACTGCAGTTGGGATGTAAATCGTCTTGACGAGCTCCCCGAGTACATGAGGCTGTGTTTTCTTGTTTTGTACAATGAAATCAATGACATTGGATACGATATCCTCAAAGATAAAAATATCAACGTCATTCCTTTTCTAAGAAAATCAGTAAGTTTTTATAAATATATATACATATTGAAAATAATTTGTAAATCAGTACAGTCTTTCACTTTGTTTTTTTGTAGTGGGCAGATTTATGCAAAACATATCTAGTGGAAGCAAAATGGTACAGAAGTGGATACAAACCAAGCTTGGAAGAATACATGCAAAATGCTTGGATATCAAGTTCGGCTCCAGTGATGTTAGTCCACTTATACTGCGTTTTCTCTGACCAAATCTCAATTCAAATCTTGGAAACTTTGTCTGAGAACCGACAAAATGTCGCCAGATGCTCCTCCATCGTCCTCCGTTTAGCTAATGATCTTGCAACTTCGCCGGTAAATATCGTATCTTTATAAGAATATTACACGACAAGAAAATATTGTTCCCAAAAAAAAATTTGATCGTTGATGTTAAATATGATATGAGTGAGTTTGTTAAATTTTAGGATGAACTGGCGAGAGGAGACGTGCTCAAATCGGTCCAATGCTACATGCATGAGACTGGAGAATCTGAAGAAGTGGCACGTGGACACGTGCAACAGATGATGAGCGACACGTGGAACGAAATGAATTACGAAACAAAAATTGGACTACTCCCTCGAGGTTATTTGGAAGCGTCAATGAACATAGCACGCATGTCGCAGTGCATATATCAACACGGTGATGGTCATGGATGTCCTGACAAAGCCAAGACTGTTGAGCGTGTCATGTCCTTGCTTATTAGTCCAGTCCCGTTGGATTAACTTTAAAACGTAATTAAAATTTACATTTTAAACCAGTCAAAAAACATATATACAAAATCAGTAAACAAGGGGACACACTCTAAGGCTTATTCAAGCAATTTCCATTCAAGTTTTAAACTATTCATAGACCAATGCAGGTTCAAAATTATGTCCATTTTATAATAATGCAAATCATTAAATTTCAAATCTTTTAATGATATTCTAAGATTATATTGTGTTGGTGTGGAAGGAAGCTTATATTGGTTAGAATGTGCCTGGGAAAAGGGTGTAATGTTTTCAAATGTGAATCTTTATTATGCGATTTTATAACGTTTTATTTATTGAATAACAGAAGCAGATTCATAAGAAAATATATATCATCAATGCAACATTACTAGTAGGAAGCAAAGTTGCTTTGCAATTGCGCGATGCCTTGGGAACCAAGAAAGGTGGTGTTGTCCTTGAGAAAAGCAGAGTACCAATGAGCAGAGAGCTTTGGAGTTCTCTTGCGGTGAGGATCACTGAAATTCACGAAGTACAATCCAAAAGTAAACTCGTATCCGCTTAGTACTTCATATAGATCCATAAAGGACCATACGAAGTAGCCTCTCGTGTTTGATCCATTCCTACACGTAGTAGTTAATATGTATTTTTCATCCTTTATTACATTGAAAAGAGAAGAGAAGATGCAACTTGGAAAATTTCACTTACCTAATGGAGTTGAGAACAGCACCAATGTAGGCATGCAAGAACTCAATCCTTCGTGTGTCCTGCAAAATCTGCTTCATCGGTGTACCTACGTTCATTTGAAATGGAGTTGAGTAAACTAAGACAAAAACAATAGATAGGTATATATATATATATATATATATATATGAATAATACTTAGGTTCACTCCCTGGTGAACCTTTAAATTTACCACACCTCTTATAACCAATCAAAATGCCACATAAAAATATTATTTAAAAAAAAATCTAAAATAGCTCAAAAAGAAATACTGCTAGTTTTAACTATGTCGCCAATTAAACTTTAACCTATTAAAAATTATAAACTTTAAACCCTAAATCTAAATCTTAATCCTATATACCAAAAACCCAAAACACTAAACACTAAACCTTAAACGCTAAACCCTAAACCTAAAACAAACTTTAGACCCTAAATAAAACCAAACTTTAGACCATAAACCCTAGATTCTAAACCCTAAACCCAAATCCTAGACTCTAAATCCAAATCTTAGGGTTTAGGGTTTGGGTTTAGGAGTTAGGATTTTAGGTATAGGATTTGGGTATAAGATTTAGGGTTTGGGTTTAGAGTTTAGATTTAGGGTTTTGCTAGTGGCATTATTATTTTTTTCAGCTATTTTGTTTTTTTTTTAATTAAATTTTTTATTTAATAATCTATATGGCACTTTGATTGGTTATAAAAAATGTGGTGAATTTAAAGGTTCACCATAGATGATGAAATGGAGTTGAGTAAACTAAGACAAAAACAATAGATAGGTAAGATATATATATATATATAGAGAGAGAGAGAGACCATTCTCGAGAATGTAGACAGGAGGATTGCCATAGCTCTCCTGAATATACTCCAGGACAGCTTCCATAGCCCACGGAACAACAGCATACTTGTCCAAACAAAACAAGAAACAACTAAGAAAGATAGATTAAGAACACTTGATTATTTAAAACTTAGCCTCTTACTTCGAAAGATGTATAGTTCCCAATGACTGTTAAAGCAAATAAGAGATGATTTAGCAAAATATATATGACGAGGAAAAAGAGCAGATATTTTAGTAAATTGTTTCTTTAAAGACAGTTACATACCTTTCATAGATATGCCAATGTCTGTGAAGAAACTAGGGTGTCTTTGGGATTTGACGTGTGTGGCAGAAGTCACAGAAGCTGCAAGATAGTGAATGACTCCTAAGAAGTCAGAAGAGCCTTTAACCAATGCTGATTCTTCCTCTGTGAAAACTGGTAGTCTTGATCCAACGATTCTTTTCATTTCATCGGGATAGTCTCCGTATGTAAGAGGCCCGAGCATCCTGGAATTTATAGAAAATACTATACTATTTCTGTTTTTCTTTTTAAATTTTAAAATAATAATTTCCGGTGTTTTTACATATATTAACAAACACATATTAAACATTTATTATAAACATCTTATTTTTTGTAATTATCGGTTTCTTTAATTTTAAATCAGTAGTAGTGTTCAATTTTTATTTTCAACTAATAAAAATATAAAATCATTTTTGTGAACAATTTTTTTCTAAAACATCTAATCTTAACTAAATAGAGGGAGCATGGTGTATCATCTTTTAAGCTTAAATAGAACCTTTGGATCTATATGCTTTCGATTTAAGAAAAAGAAAAGAAAAGCTTTTTGGAACCGTTGGTGCCTGACTCACCATCCGAAGAAAAAAGCTTTAGCTCTTTGAACTGCGATCTCATCATTCGTGGAGCTTGTAGAAGGAGTTAACCCAATCGTAAATACGCTAAAGCCTACGGAACCTCTCTGTATATCCTGAGAAATATATAATAGTATGTTGCCATTATTATTTTTTGTTACCATTATTTTTTTGATAAGAAAAAGGTATGTTACCATTTTTCATCACATCAACTCACGTTCAAGAGAGGGTTTATCCAAAAACTAAATTAATGAATTAATATACCTTGTACTTTTGCTTATATAGTCTTGAAGCAGAGGCGTGCGCAAGAAGCAAGTTATGGCCTACGATATATGGTTCGGTTGAAGAGTTCCCTGTCGAGCATATGCTTGGTGAGGAGCAATGACCAGGCGGTACCAACCCATCACTGTAGCCTCCAATAGAGTATATGTTAGCCTCGTTGATCGTGTTCCAGAATTTAACATAGTTCCCAAACTCTCTGAAGCAAACATCTGCGTAAGCAGTAAAGTCTTTGCTGCAATGATACCAAATAACATCAAATATAATACATGTATAAGAAATTAAAAACTAAATGTCGATTTTTGTTAAAGCCTACATGATTCTTCGGTCGAGCCATCCTCCATATTCATCCTCGAGACACTGAGGATGATCGTAGTGGTATAGTGTAACATGTGGTTGAATCCCTGTAGTAAGTTTTATTCAAGTCCAGTTCCTAGGAACAAACATAATAATAATTAAGTTACCAAAGATGGTCTTCAAGACTCACCATGGCTTACAAGTAGTTGAATGAAGTTCTTGTAGAACTGCAGACCCTTTGGGTTAACAGGACCTCTTCCATCTAAATTTAATGAAATCATAACAATTCAAGAAACTTCATCCCTTCAAATTAAAAAAAAAAAAGAAAAAAGACTTACTCGGTATAAGCCTAGACCAAGATATGGAGAATCTGTAGGCCTCTAATCCAGTTTCCACCATTAGCTGCACATCTTCCTGCAATCGTTTCATGTCAGCATAAGCAAAGATTTAACTTGGTGAACAAAAATATTCATAAAAAGTGAAAGGGAGAAACCTTGTACTTGTGATACCCATCAGATGTTATGTCTCCATTTTCTAGGTTACCTGTCAAGTTAAAGACAAATTTTATTTTTTTAGAATGGAATGGATAGTTCTGGCTCGGAATGATAACTACGGATTTGACGATGCGTACTAAGCGAATAATATGATGTGGTAGAGTTCAAATGTGGGTTTATAATAAAATACGCATACAGCGGTAAATAAATGGTTAATAAATTTTGAATGATAATAAAGTGAATGTGCGGTGCGGAACTAATATTTGAATTGTAAAAATATTAATAATGTAGAATATGATATGTAAATATTTTATAAACTAAATAGATTATAATAATTTATCATAGTTTTTTTTAAATTATTAGATAAAAGGTCTGATTTAATATTATTTATTATGATAGTAGAATTATAAAATATCTAATTATATATCATATTTTACATTATTAGTATTTTAAACAGGATTATGAAAATTTGTGTATTTTTAACAAGATTATAAAATTAGTAATTTCTATATTTGTGAGTTTTTTTTACAGTATTATGAAATTTTGGTAAATCATTACTTTTTTGGTGTGGAATAATGTATAGAGAGGAATTATTATAAATACAACTACAAATATAAATGAGATATAACCTAACATAGCTTTAAAAAAATTAGCATTGAAGGAGAAAAAATTACAAATGAGGTTTATTAAAATATGTAAATATCATTTATACTCACTGCGTTAATTAATCTAAACTTAGGGTTTAGAGTTATGAGGTGAAATTTTGGAGGTGAAAGTTTTAATTTATTTTATTAAAAATGAAAATAAAAATGACTATTTCAAAAAAAAAATTGAAGACTATTTTGTGATAAAAACTTAAAAATGACTATTTGAAAGAATTATCGAATATAAATCATCTCTATTAAAAGTAAGTACAATTTTTACCTACCATTAAAAATTCATACTAGATCTATTTCATCAATTATATCTATTTTATTAGTTACATGATCTATTAAATATATAATTTTTCTAATAAACCGTACGCTTCTCTATTTAAAGAGAATTACAATTTTTATCTACCATTAAAAAATCATATTAGGTTCATTCATCAATTATCTATCTAATTAATTACATAATCTGTTAAATATGTAATATTTTAAAAAACCTTAATAATTAAAAAGATATTAATAATAAACCAATATCACTATTTTTATAAATATATAACAAAATATGTTTATAAAAAAATCTAAAAAAAATATTACTAAATTTTTAAAATATTGTTTTAAATCAGTGAATTGATTACTTTTGTGATTAATAATTTAATGTTAAAAAATTTTAATCTTACTAAAAACAAAATTTTATTATAAAAAGAATTATGCTATTTTTATAGTCTTTTAATTATAGTCTATATCATATTAAAGTTATACATTTATGAAATGAAAAATTACCCGCACGGAAGTGCAGATCAAAATATAGTTATCTAATTATTACTCATAACTTCTAGTGACTACGATCATTTTGTTTTAAACAGAGTTATTTTGTGTAATAAAATTAACACATCTATAATTTCAAAATTTTCTAAACTTAAATGATGTATATATATTATTTACATATTAAAAGAGAAATATTACAACACTTTATCTATGGCACATGTTATCACTATAATGATTCTCAAAATCTATGAATAAATATGTTGGTCCATTAAATGTATAGTAAAGTTTTCATTTAAATAATCATAAAATTAATTATTATTTTACAATTAATGTGTGTTCATGTTCATTTCCTTCTTTAAATAAAAGTTGCATAATTAACTAATATGACTAATATATATATGATAATTAATCATTTTAATAATAAGATTTTCAGAATTTTTTTTGTATATTGCATAATTTATGTTTAATTTTATATTGTTAAGGTAAAATAAATAAGCATATTAACCATATAATAAAATTTACATTTTCATATATTATAATTTGAATTTTAAAATAACTATAAATTATTAAAGCTGTTAAAAATTTCACATTAAAAAATCTATTATCAATGGTTTCAAAAAAATTATTATAAAAAATATAGATGACTCGTATAAATGATCGTAAAATCATATATATAAGAAGTCTCATTTAAAAGATATTCAAAATAATATATATATATATATATTTATTTATTTATTAGGTATTAAAAAATAGAGATAAAGACCAAAATAGACTAAAAAAAATTTTGTCCCAAAAATAGCACTCAAAGAGAAAATGACCAAAATAGACTTTATTAAATAATGTAAATATATTTAAACATTTGGGTTAACTAATCTAAACTTAGGGTTTAGAGTTATAGGGTGGAGGTTTTGGAGCTGAGGTTTAAAAATTTATAAAAAAAAATAAAAAATATTAAAAATTTCAAAATAAAAAAAAATCTATTTTGGTCATTTTTCTCTCAAGATCTATTTTTGTGACAAAAATTTCAAAAAAAAAAACTATTGGAGAAATTTGTCATTAAAAATATTTTAATTTTAAAATTTGCATTGACATGTATATCTAATTTTCATTGCAGAAAATCAAGTTTATTTGAGAGCAGTGAACAGATTTTCAATCGGTTGGATTTCGTTCGAGAGGACATACGCTTAGGAGAGTGAACAAAAGTGTCCCATACGCTTGGCTTTCTACCGTCTTCATTAACAGCCCCTTCCCACTTTTAGGAATCATCAACACGCAAAATCAAAAAAAAAAAAAAAGAATTCATAAAATAAATAAAAAATGAAACTGGAATTGGAATTGGAAGAATCATATAAAAGTCGAAAAGTGAAGTAGCTGAGAACTTGATAAGCAGAAGCGGATGCGCCGAAAGCGAAGCCCTTTGGAAAATCTTTCCTGCTGTAAACATTGCTACATCTCCCAGACGAGGCCAAAGCCAGAATAATGGTGACCGTAGACAAAATCTGATTCATTTTGTCACTATTCACTAGGCTCCAAGGTTCGTGGGGATATCTATAGAGGCTCTCACTAGTCACTAGACTCACTACCTACCCCTGAGTGAAGTTTGTGTGAAGTAGAATCGAACAAGTGTCTATATCAGTGTGGATTTTTTTAATATGTAAAATGTTTTGTCGGCATATCTATTAAAATAATAAGTAAACATTTACTATCTGTGTTTCGACCCAAAAAAAAAAAAGTAAACATTTACGCTATATTACATTTCTATTTTGGAAAAATGATTGTCAAATGTACAACACCACAAGACTACAAATCTGAACAAAAATAAAGTATCAAAAACTACATAAAATATATGATCTAGATAACAATGTTTTAATCTATTATGTATTATACTAAGTGCTAACACCAATAATATTACGATTCGTAGGATTTAGTTTCTAACAATATATATATATATATATATATTGAAAAGTAAATTAATCAATTTTTTTAGAAAGAGACAAACACACATATAAAAGATTAAAAAAAAATAAGTGCATAAATTAAAGGGAATTTTGCGTAATAACCAATTACATAAAAAAAATACTAAATGTTCCAACCATTTTCTAACGATATTTCCTAATGACAACGGCTAAGAATTATTGACCACTTTCCGATGAAAATGAATTTTTGATGGAGTTTTTTTGATGAATTTAAATGGTTAGAAATTGGACAAAAAATATGTTTTTAACTAATTTACGTCAGATCTTGTGGTAAGAAATGGAAGGTCGAATGGTATAACCAGACGGTGTCATACTATTATTTACCACATACATACAAAATTGGTGATTGAAAATAGAAAAGAATTCAGTAAAAAGTGTATTCCATTCACTTAAGAGTTTAATTCCATCTGCTTAACAACCATATCTAGAAGAATTGATTGCAAAAAAAAATATAACTAATGTTAGAATTGATAAATATATAGTATACAAAATTAATAAATTAGAACATTATATACAAACAAAACACAAATGAACTAAAATAGGATATATAGTAGTATAAGTTAATGAAATTATCAAACAATTATTTAAAGTATTTAGTTTGCCTTAAATCATAAAATTTACCCCCGCCTCTAAATACTAAAACCTAAATAATCACTCAACCATAAATTTAAATATAAAATTTAAACTCAAATATAAAAATATGAAAATAGTAGTTAATATTTTGTAATACTAAACTATACGATATATAGAACATAATAGACTAAATTGTTAAGAATAATTTGCCAAATAAATAAAATTTTAGAAAATAGAAGACAATGAAGACTGATGAAATAACTAGTGGTTGTGATGTCTCTTGAAGTTAAAGGTGGAATAACAACAAAATAATAGATATTTTGTTACTGTTTCTCTAATAGAATAGAACATTATAATTTTCAAAAATTGTTTGCTCATATAAGTACACTAAACTTGATGAATATAGTTGTATAAATGGTACAAAAGACAAAGAAATGTTATAAAAATTAATAATTTGGAATATTGTGTAAATAAAAAACTAAATACAATTTGCTAGTTTGAGTCATTTGTAGTAATCTTTTTGTCTTGGACCCCACTGTGAGATATTGTGGCACAACACAAATCAAAGACATGGTAAAAGATCGACAACATAGTATATTCTATTTTATTCAATGATGATAAAATCTACAATGTATTCCATTTACGAATTCTCATATACTACTAGGACATACAAATCGTAATACAGTCAAACATATTCCCTCTGTTTCACTATGATACATGTTTTAGAAAAAAACTTTGTTTCATAAAGATATATTTTTTATGTTTTCTATAAAAATATTACAAATTTTAAGAAAATTAATTGATTTTATTGAGTTAGTATTAGTCAAAAATCATTAAAAACTGAAAATTATAGAAATCAATACATTTAATATAGTGATTTAATACGTTTTTTAATATGTGTGAAAACTCCAAAAATTCTATTTTTATGAAACAGAAAGAGTATATATTATTTCCTTCAGAGGGAACTCAAAGCGATACCATTCTTCTTAATGCATCCAGAATAGATGAGTGTAAAATAAACTTACGATCGTTAATTTATTTTATTTACTCATCTTCTCTGCCTTCGAATCATGAATCCTTAGGTTTGACTCGCCTTCCTCGACTCTGTCTTTGTCTTCATCGATATTGATTGGTCGATGATAACATAGCCATCGCCGCGTGGCTCTCAAATTTGAGAAAAATTGAATGTCTTCCTCCAAAGTAACTTTAAAATGTATTAATGCAAATAAATATGTGAATGAGAATAAGCAACAATTTACTAAGTAATTATGTTAATAATATTCTCAGCCGGTTGTATCAGTTGAATTAAAGGACATAATTGTATTATTACATAATATATAATAATGTGTACTCTAGTTAATTAGGTAAAACAATTATACAGTGAATTATAAAATGATTGTTGGTCATAAAGTGAAAATTTTCTAAATTAAATATATAAATGCAATGTTATAAAATCAAGATTATTTGAAGATATATCAAAATGTCAGTTGATGAATTTAAGTGCAACACTTTTTTAGTTATCATAATAATATTGATGGTGTAACAACATAACACATATTCATGGATGTTGTCATATGAATTATATAGTTCGTATAATTTTTGATACATTACTTTTATCTTGATATTTAGCTATGCTATGATGTCTTGTTCATGCCGTTCGTATAGTTGACAATTATTTTTTGTTTATTTCTCAATAGAAAAAGGAAGCTATGTAAATTGCCTACACTATAGTGATTATAGATTGGAATAATTTAGTCCAAATGTTGCCTAACAATTTTCTTATTTGGCTGTGTTCTTAGCGTCAATCTGATGTGATTCTTTTCCATCCTCTTTCACTTGGTTTTACTCTGTGTTTCTTTAAGTTTCCTTTGTTTTGTTCTTTTGGTAAATTGTATTAATTATATTAGTCACATTTTCAAAATGACATTTTTCGTAAGCAGAGGCAGACCCACGTTCAAAGAAATAGGGTTATTAATATTTGGCATATTACATAGGACAACTAAGAATTCTCATATTATTTGGTTTAAAATTATTCTTTTGACCTCTTTGAACTAGAGTTATATTTTCTTTTGATCCCAAATCATATTTGTATTTTCATGCTATTCCTTAGATTGGCTCAAAACCTGTGATTTTACTAACTGATAAGAAGAAATCTCTCATTTCTTTGTTCTCTCTTGTGTATCATTCACAGGGAAGAGAGAGGTTATCTTTTTTTTTTTTTTTTTTTGACCGATCAGATCTTTATTTTGTTGCTTAACTCTCGATCTAGCGTTCTAATATGAACTGTCCAATAAAGAATCTACTTTTGTTTGATTGAGCAGTCTTAGAATTAACAACCGGCGATGTAATATACTCAAAATAGTGGTGATGGCGAAAGGTGGAAAAGTTCCTTTTCGTGAGTGCAAGTTGAAGAGGATGGAGATGTAGCAGAAAGATAAAGATTCATAGTGATTTACTTGACGAGTAACCGGCGATGGTCGTCGGCGATTTCAGTTTAAAGCTTCAAAGGTGGTAATTATCCAATTTGCATGCTTCCATCTTCACGTGTGGCATGTGACTAAGTTGTAGTCTTCCACGTGTTATAATATCCACATGTTATGCTTTAATGTTGAGAAAAAGGGTCAAACCCACCTTTTATGACCCTTGTTAAAAGTAGTTATAGGTCCAGCACTGTTCATAATCGAATTGTTTATCATAATTAACGTATTTTCAAAAATAAGGTATGGCTTTATGTGATGCCGAGAGATATTTGGAATTCGTTATCTAGTTTATTATTTACTTTGGTATTTTTCTTAATTAATTATAGTTATCTTGAAGATTTTAACAGTTTTAAAAATATTTGGTTTTCATATAAATTGTCTTTTATGCCTAGCGTGGTGCGCATTTTTGATATTAAATAAACTTTGAGTTTTCATAGCTAATCTAGATCTTATAGCACGGGAAATAATATTTCCATACATTAAGAGCTTTTGTTAAATAATAAAGAAAGCTATTTTCATTTTTTTGTTTATAGGTGTTCTTAAAATCAAATGATCTAATCTATATTATTAAAATAGAAGTATGACTTCTTTCATGTGTGATTTTTTAATTTGGGTCATTTTTAAAAAAAATATTAAATTTTGTATAACATAATTATAATATCTTTTCATATCTTTTAAGTTTTATTTGAAATAAAAATAAATATTTTGATGAAAATTCAAAGAAAATCTTTCAGAATTTTTTTTAAAATATATTTTTGAAAATTAGCTAATTAAAATTTTAATTATCATAAAATAATCAAAAATTTAATTCATTTTTTATTTATAAACAAAAATTTAAAATTATTTAAAATACTTTTAACATTTTCTCAAAAAAAGTTTTTCTATTACGTATGTCTAACCTAATTTAATTTCTACATATATTTCAAATTTAAAAATAAAAAATGTAAATTAATATTATTACATAATAATTTTCATAATATTTATTTGTATTTCAAATAAAAATTTAAAAATATGAAAATATATTATAATTATGCTATTCAAAATTTAATAAACTTTCTAAAGATAGTCCAAATTAAAAAATCACACATAAAAGAAGTCATGATTTTTCCTTTTAAATTAATATATATTCTTTAATTTCTAACAAATTTTCTGAATAACTAGTTTAACAAAATATAAATTTTAAAATTTTATGTAAATATGACTAATTTCATAATTAATAATAAAATAATATCATACATGAATCTATATTATATTATTGTTTATTAAAAAAAATTCTTTCATAATTTTATTTATTTTATAATCATAATTAATTATATTTAAAATTATTATTTTTAATCAAATATGATAAAATTATATTAAATGTATATATTGATTTTAAAAATACAAATATTTATGTTCAAAATATAATATATTAACAAAACTTGTTTACACGCTATACTATATTATATATGTAAAATAAATATATAAAATAAAATCAATATCTGCACAGTTTCGCGTATCAAATCTAGTTTTATCTTTTAAAGCTTGGCTCCATCATTTGAATTAGATGTTTGTGCCTGACAAAATACTTCAAATCACCGATGAAAACTTTTTCATGCACGAATCTAGAGGAACGTACTACATCATGAGTTTTTTTTTTGTTAACTGTAGTGTCATCTCATAGATTTTTTAGATCCAAAGACTAATTAACATGAAGTCCATAGAATTCGTATTTTCTTACCACTTAAGGCACTTTGAGTGGTCAGGACTCGGACTCCTGATGACAGATACTTCAGCTGTGGGTCTATTACTACTAGACTACAAGGCCTGGTTTACTACAACATGTGTTTCAGAGATAAAATTAACATTATGCCCTTCTTCTCATCGTGATATGGTAAATCGTGGAATATATAACTCCTATCTAAACCATGTTGTGATTGCTAACGAAAAGATAAAAATGTGATGGAAAAAATTATTTTTTCCAATTAGGACATTATTATCAATGGAAGTAAAGAAGAAAAACAATATTTAAGATCAGTCAAAATTTGAAGACGAATCTTTCTCAAACCAGAAAAATGATGTAGAGTATCTTAGTTATCTTATTTATTTTAATTAGTTTAAATTATTTTAAGTTTTTTTAATAGTGTTAAGAATATTTGATTTTCATATAAATTTTCTTCTATTTCTAGAGTTATAGACAGATTTTTGGTATTAAATAAACTTTGAGCTTTTATAGCTAAACGAATATTTTCAAAACCTTAAGAACTTTTGTAAAAGCACTCAGTGTCAGACCTACTTAAGCTTATGGTTGGATATTTTATTCGTTAATTTTGCTTCGATTAGTTATTCTTTTTATTTCGATCTGAAAAATCCGGATATCCGTAAATTTTCAAAGGAAAATAAATATTAAAAATCAATATCACTACAAATGAAGCAAATAAAAAATACTAAAAAATTAGAGTCGAACATCCACTATTTTCTGACTTATATACAAATAGATGTGTATTTAGAATTAAAAATATAATTTGAAATTATAATTTTCTATAATTTTTATTTTAACATATAATTTTATTTATAAATTCACATATAAAATTATTAAATTAAGAAAGGAATATAAAATCTTTATAAAAACTAAAAAATTCTTATGTTTCATTAAAACATTTAACTAAATTTTAAATTTATGGAGCATATAGTTTTATTAATTTTTACTTGTTGTTTTATATTATGTAAGAGATATTTTAAAATCAAACTTGTATAATTTTTTTTGATAGATTTACTTGTATTGAATAAAGTGGATAAGATATCCGTAAATATCTGTAAATATTCACAAATATTTGTAATTTTTTTGGATATCCAGAATACCAAATATCTGTATTTTTCTAAGAAAATTAAATTAAAAAAATAACTATCTGTAAAATACGAATCAAATCACAAATAATAAAAATCATGATATTTTTTTATTTGTGCTCACCAAGTAGGAACATGGTTTAATTGACAGCCGTAAAATTAACAAGATCTTTTTGTGATCTTAGTTAAAAACAATCTTAGGTCCACCCTTAAATATACTGAAAAGAGTATTCATAAACTTTGTTCTTGAGTGTTTTTAGAATGAACAGATCTAATTATAACTTCCAGTATATTAATTTCACATTTTTGTTAATTATATGTCGAGTTAGTTTCTCTAATATGCACGATACTTACAAAAACAAAATGAGACATACCTTTTTTAATAGTAAAGTTTCTCAATGATATAATAATAAAATGCAGTTCTCCAGCTACGTTTTGGTTGTTAATGATTTTTTTGGGTTTATATTTTCGTTTTTAAATAATTGTTTAGGTTTTTCTATTAACGAACGCAAACTTGATTTGTTCTACTAGACGCAAACATACCAATTTAAAATATGAGAAAATTATAATTCTACCTAATTTGATATTATTTTGTAAAATTACTTTTAATAAATAATAATTTTTAAAAATATTTTTAAATTATGATGAGAATAAACTAAATTATTATTTTTAAAATATTTAGAAAACATTTAGAAATTCAACTCTATCCCTTTAACATTAAATTCAAAACAATAATTAATAAAATGTAAATTCAAATGTTAATATATTTTTGATAGAGTATATTTTTTTTTAAAATGATACTTAATTTATTATTTTTAACAATTTCTCTTAAAATATTTAGACTGGTCTCAAAAAGTTCCACGTTGTTCAGCATCTAACCGGAAACGTACCTCTTTAATGCTGGTGCTTGGTAGGGGCTTTCATGAGAAAACTTTAATGGTTGGAAGATTGGTGGCCGGAAGATTTTCTTGTCTAGACATGTTCTAGAACCAAACTAAACAATAAACAAACTTAAATAGATGTATTTTCTTATTGACACGATATCTGATAAACTGTGATCCAACAGAATATTTTCTTGGGTTTGATCAGCAGGCCAACCACACGTAAAGATAATTTGACCACACGTAAAGATAATTTGAAAACAACTGACTTAAATTCCCAATCTTTAAAATTATTGTGAAATATCATGGACCATCCACCACTAATTTGTGGTTTAATTAAATAGATGTTGGAGATGGGTTTTCCTCTTTACTCGAAACAATCAAACAATCAATTCAGTTCATCTTTATAAATATGCTTAAAATCTAACAACGAAAACAGTAAAAACATGTCGGCACTACGAAGAAAAAGACATTAAAAAATACTCTTTCCGTTTTAAATTAGATTATGTTTTAAAAGGTTTATGTTGTTTCTAAATATATGATGTTTTGAGATTTTAAACTATTTTTTTGAAATTTTAAAGTTAGTTTTAACTTTATTGAAAATTGTTCAATCAATAAAATTTTATAGTTTTTTTTATAATTGGCTGTACGATTTTAAAATTATATGTTTAAAAATACTTTCTAGATAAATATGAATTTCTTAATTTTTGTAATTTAAGCTAAAGCATCATCTATTAAGAAACGAAGAGAGTATGTAAGTTGACATACTCATGTCCAAATATAAGGGAAAAGTCTTCTAAAAGTTTCATTCACAATATATACGAAATCAACAGAAAGACATTAAGGTTTACAAGGTTCTTATTATAGCTTTGTAGTCTAAGAAAAAAAAAATTAAGGTGTGAAGTCATTCTAAATCAATGGCAACTTTATGTACGGGTTCAGCTCTTATTTACCAAGCTGTTATCACCCACAGTTTTCGTGTCAATTTTTTTCTCTAACAAAAAGAAAATTTTGCATGAGTATTAGTAATGTGCAAAATATCCATAAAGTTTAATCTAACTTGTTAGTTATTTGGATTCAAACCAAAAGATTTTGATATCCATAACACTAGAAAAACAAACAAATATTAATATACATTATCCGTAAAATAGAATAAATCACAAAAACTAATATTTTTAGAAGCGGATCCGATTTGTTATATATATACATATATTTATAGGATCACATATATTATAAATTATTATATCTTATGTAAATTTTAAAATTATTAGTTAATAAATTGATTTTAGTTATTAAGGTTTTATAAAGTAAATATCTATTATTTTGTGATTAAATATTATTATTTTATATATTTGGATTATTTAATTATTATTTGTAAAAATTGAATTGGAAAATCTCAAAAAAAAATATTGGATTACAAATACTTCCAAATATTTGATTTATGTCCCCTCCTAATTAGTACTTCAATGTGCAGTGTGTACATAGAAGCGTGGTTGGATTTTAAAGATGCAGTAATATTGTTACTGTTGAGCTTTAGGATCCATTAGTTTCAGATTACTAGGCTTTGAAACAATTATTTTTGGGCTTGGTCCACTGGCTCTTCTTGCTTTGACATGAGTGTTATTCTTTTATTTCTAACAAGTGTCTTTTTTTTAATTAGCACCGCTGACGACCTACTAATTACAAGAATCAACATTGTTGACAAGAATTTTCCGCAAGTCCATCGCGAATTAAAATAGCTGGAGTGTAATTTAAAAGTACAAATGGTCCAACAGAGCTGTGCTTACAGCATTAGCAAAAAGGCATTGGCCTCGGGCTTCACAAAATTTAACAAAATTTGGGGTCCCAAATCTCTAAAAGTATTGTGTAGTGGTTTAGATATATTTTTATTTGTTTCCTGTTTAATCTCAACCAAAACATCAACAAAAGATATGTTTTTATTTTCTTGTTTATTTATTCAAATTTTAAAAGAGGAATACCTTAAGATAAACCTAAAAAGTTTTTGTCACCAAAATAGAGTTTAAGGAGAAAAATGACCAAAATAAATTTTATTAAAATATATATATATATATATATATATATATATATATATATATATATATATATATATATATATATTTATATCTCTTAGGTTAACTAATTTAAATTTATGTTTAGACTTATGAGGTGGAGTTTTGAAGGTGAGATTTAAAATTAAAAAAATTAAAATTTTCAAAATAAAAAAATCTATTTAGGTAATTTTAAGGTCGATTTTTGTGATAAAAATTTTAAAATATCTTTTTGAGATATTTAACCATTTTAAAATTCTAATTATTATTATTTTTTCAAATTTGTTTACACATAATCTTCTTACGTGTGTATTTTTTTATTAGTATTTGTCATATTTACTAGTATGAATATTAATGGTTAACATGCTATATTTTAATTTGTTTCTTAGAAATGCGAAAACTGATAGTTGTAAAGTCTTTTTATCATATGAATGTTGGTTTTATGAACTTTTTAAAAAGTTAAAAGTTAATTTTATAAATTAGAGGAATGATTTATGGGCTTTTTTCAAAAACAACCTAAAAATTCAAGTCAAATGCAAAACAACCTCTTTTTTTTTTAGTTACTATTCATCATTGAATTTTCCATAATACCCATAAGTTTTTGAATTATTTACAAATTTGCCATTATTATTTATTTATTTATTAATTTCGAAAAAATACAAAAAACCAAATACACCCTAAACATTTCTTCTTAATTACAACTATGCCATCATCATCAATATTTTCAACCATCATTTTTGATCTCTTGAAGCTTTAGAATTGAATTTTCAACCATTTTTTTTCTCATTCTAAACAAGCAAATCTTCATTTCCTCTCATTTTCTCTACATTTCCATCTAAAAATCTCTCTTTTCATAATCATAAACTTCATAATTTCGTGTTTTTTCACTTGTGAATCGTCAAAAATGTTTCATTTTGGTCAATATTGGAGTTTGGACGGTTGAAAAGGCTGGAAACGAGCTTCACACTGCAAAAAGGTAACTATTTTCATGGTTTAAGTCGTTTCTCAGATCTGTGTCGCGATAGTAGACTGTTTTATATGTCTACGCCCTTATGTAGACATACAATGCAGTCTACTTGTCAACGCACAGGTCAGTTTTGCAATTGACTAAACGGATTTTTTTTTGTAACGTAGCCTTCCCCGACAGTCTACATCTTAACCTTTGACAACAAAAAACGAAAAAGTACGTAGACCTACAAAGACGACTACGCAAAAGAGGTTAGTTTTGCATTTGAATGAACTTTTGACTTTTCATATGTAGACTTCAACATAAGTCTACGAACCGTAGACTTCAACATAAGTCTACAAAGAGGTCAGTTTTGCATTTGACCAAAATTTTGACTGCGTTGAAAAGGTTAGTTTTGTGTTTGACTAAAATTTTTTAAAAATATATTTATTTTTTTTAATACGTAGACTTCATATGCAGTCTTCTCTTCCCGAAAAAAAAATGTAGACTACCCGTGAAGTCTATTTTTTTATTTTGGTCGAATGCAAAACTGACTCGTCGGATTTGAGAGTAGACTTCTTTCGAAGTCTACAAATCTGTAGACGTTCATTTCAGTCTACCCCCTAAAAAGTCAAACATAGTCAATTGCAAAACTAACCTCATTCAAAAAAATTTAAATATGTAGACTGTATATTTAGTCTACTTCTGAAAGTCAAATCCTGGAAAATTCTGGTCAATAGCGAAAACTAACCTTTTTGAAGTTGTAGACTGAAAACGAAATCTGCTTAAATAAAATCACAACTTTTTTTCAACTATAAAAAGTAACCCGTAAAATGGTCAATTGCAAAAACTAACCCAAAAAATAGACCTATCTGACCGTCTACGGATGTAAACTGAAAAGAAAGTCTACGGAGTTGTAGACTGAACATGAAGTCTATTTTGAAATTTACATTAAAAGTTAATTTGTGTACTATGCATTAAATGTTTTCACAATTTTTTCGTTTGAAAGTGTGTAATAGTTAATCCTAATGGGTTTGAGTGATTTTGGATAGAAAAATTGTTGTAATTATGAAAGTATAATACTTTTGATTTTGCTATATTACTAGGAAACATTTGTAGACATATTAGTAAGTCTACGTTAATTGTCACAGTGCAAACAACCAGGTCACATCCAAACTGTCCAAGTTAAACCAGTGTTGTCTTACTGCTTTGGATGTTGTCTTATGTATTATCTCTTATGTGTTGAATTGATCAATTATATTATTGCTTTGGATGGTGTCTTATTGCTTTGGATGATGTCTTATTGCTTTGGATGTTTTCTTATGTCTTATGTATTTAACTTATCAATTGTATTGTCGCTTTGGATGTTGTCTTATTTGATGAACTTTTGTTAAAATCGTAGGTCTTAATTTTTCTATTACTTTGAGTTCTAATGTTTGCTAATTATGTAAACCGTATTTTTTTTTGCAGAAGATGGCTCAATTACTCGTTGTATACAGAGAATGGGTGGTGAAAAACTCTAGATGTGTTAGTGTTATGTGTTGAACTTATGAGTTGTCTTATTGCTATGGATGTTCTATTATGCAGGTGTTAATTTTTTTTTTTATTATTATACCAAAGGCAGCCTTTTTTTTTCTTTGCTTCTGGTCTTCTAAAACTCAAGACCGGCACTGCTCTATACTTGACAAGAAGCAGTGGGAAAAAACTTTCATAAGAACATGATTATCTCACAACCCCATTTTGGGTCTCTTAAACAAAATTGTTTCAAACAAAATTGAAGTTTCAAACAAAATTGAAGTTTCATCTTCTTCACTGCTCCCCACATTCCTCGTCTCACTCCAAGCTTTGCAATCTCCCTTGGTATCCCCATGTCTTCATGGTGAAACAAAATCACTTCACAGGCACTTGTTACTCCATCGTCTCTTCTTGACTCCACTGCATAAAGTGATATATAACATCATTAAGCTATGTTATTTCAATGTTTGGATAATTACAAAGTGATTTTTACCTGGTCCAATGCACCAGCTAGAGTAGAACAAGTATACACGTTTTTGTTTGTTGTTACGTGGTAAACAAGGAACATATACTCCCTGAAGCAAGAACAAGAGATGATCATTAGAGTGTAATTGAAACAACTGTTACACTTACAGAATCTAAGACAATGCATCCAACTATATAATAAAAAATTAGTGTTTCTCTATACAGAATCTAAGACAATGCATCCGAAAATATAATGAACAATCAATGTTTCTCTAAACAGAATCTGAAACCTAAAATAAACAATACACAAACCTAATTTTTAATAGATTTTTCTATGTAGACTGTATATTCAGTCTAAATTAATGTAGACCTATAAGACAGTCTAAATTAATGTAGACCTATAAGACAGTCTACAAATCCGTAGTCTACAGTAAAAGTCTACAAATCCGTAGTCTGCAGTAAAATTTTGGGAGCAACCTGCAACAAAAAGAGCCAGAGAAATCAATAAAACACAACACATGCTTGTACTCTACAAACATGTATTAACTCATAACACTTCATCAATTTTCGTCAACGACATATGCATTTCAATTTACATCAAATAAATTGAACATATACAAACCCTAGAACGAAAATTGAACACTTTAATCAAAACAATAAGAGATGCAGAGACTCTTTATAAACACATATAAAGAGAGAGAGAGAGACAAGGAGGAGAGTAATGGTGATGACGAGGAGGAGATGAGGAGGAGACAAGGCGGAAAGTAATGGTGGAGATGAGGAGGAGACGAGGCGGAGAGTAATGGTGGTGACGAGGAGGAGATGAGGAGGAGACAAGGTAAAGATGGCTGAAGGATGGGAGAGGATAGTGGTGATGGTCGTGGTGGTGAATGGTGATTCCGAGAGGAATGTGGCTGGGTGTGAAAACGGAGTCGAAGAGGGTTCGCCGGAAATCTCACCGGAAATCGCCCCCTAAACCGCCTCAGATCTAAACGGCGTGATTAGGATTCTTTTTACCAGAAAACCCTAAAAAAGTATTTATATACTGTGTAATTTTTTCGTTTAGGTTAAATTGGTTAATGTAGACTGAAATAGACGTCTACATATTGGCGCCAATATGGAAAAATAGGCTCCAAAATTCATTTTCACTTCCCGCTTGGTTAATTTTAATTTTAAAATAATTTATTTTGTTAAACACAAATTAACGTAGACTGAAATAGACATCTACATATAAGTAGACTTAATTGTAAGTCTACTATACCCTAAACCAGAAATCTCAAACCCTAAACCCCAAATCTCAAACCCTAAACCCCAAATCTCAAATTATATTGGTTAAATCCGGTTAGGTTAAATTGTGTGTAGACTAAAAAAAAGGTCTACATCTATATATGTAGACTTTATAATATGTCTACGAACCCCTTAACCACAAATCTCAAACCGTAAATGTTTTATTTGATCATCAAATTATATTGGTTAAATCCGGTTAGGTTAAACTCTGTGTAGACTTCTTAGAAAGTCTACAACGATTTTTCTTTTTTTCCTTTTATTTTTTTACGAAATTTAATATATGATTTACTAAATATGTTTAATTATTTTACTTTTAATTTTATAGTCATAATATATGATTTTTTTTTTATAAATATTTAGGAGTCTTTTTTAAACACCAATCCGGATAGACTGAAAAAAGGTCTACTACTATGTAGACTATATAATATGTCTACGAAACCCTAAACCACAAATCTCAAACTCTAAATGTTTTGTTTGATCATCAAACAATTTAAATTACTTTTTCAAATATCAAAATTATACAAAATGTAAACCACTAAACATTAATAAGCAGATTTAAGTCAATAAAACCAAAAAATCAAAATCTAAAATCTAACCCTATGGAATCTACTACCAAAAGGCATAACATGTTACAACCTATTGTTTCTAACCCTTGAACATTGTTTAAGACATGGTTACCAAATTAGTATATGTTCCTTAAAAATGTTTAATTATATAATTTTTTTTTTTTTACTTCATATTATCCATTATATTATATATTGATTAGTTAAAAATATTACAACAATTATTTTTATATATTTTTAAAATTAAATTGTTAGATAAAATTATGGTGTAGACTACATAACAAGTCTACCGAGTGAATAGACTTCGTACGAGGTCTACATTTATGTAGACTTCTTTCTGTTACGTGTAGACTAACAAAGGATAGAAACGTAAAATACACTTCTGTTTTTTGTTTGGTCATAAAGGTTAAATAGTACTTTTATCACCTTTGTAGGTTGGTTTTGCATTTGATTGAAATTGGGGTACACTTTTAGGTTTAGATTGAAATTTTAGGTTGTTTTTAGCAAATCTCCATGATTTATAGTAATAAAAATCAAAAAGAATCATCTAAACTTTATCGTTGTTATGTTAAAAAAATTGTTATCATTTTATATCATTTAAATTATATTATAGTTATTATTAATATATATATATATAATAGTTAAGTTCATTCAAAAAAATAATACTAACATTTTGAAACCTGCCTTAGGCCCCTAGAAGGGCTCGCACGGCACTGTGGTTCAATATCAGCAATCTTAAATCAAACATTGATCTAGTTAAATGGATAGTTGACATAAAAAAAACTTCAGTTACCACTAGAACATCACAGATAAGTTTTCTCCCATGTTTCTTCTGCAAGGACTCTATATTCTTGTTTCCTGGTATTGAGGAGTTCTTGGCCAAGTTAAATCCCGGTGAGGCTAGTGGAGAAGATGTAGAACTGCGAAAGTTCGGTTTGAAAATCACAAAACAAAAAGCTAAATAAAAAATAATATAATGCTAGAAAACATTTGGAAAATCGTTAAGAAAATAGACAAATTCACGGAATCAATTTTCTTTAGCTCAATAAATTACTTGTGACGAGATTGTTTTGTAATACCCGAAATCATAATCTACAAAGTATAACTATTACAAATACTCTCGAGGCTTACTAAGTAAACGACTTAGAATTTTATTGGAACTTTCTGATTGTGTTTAAGCGTATGAAATAATAAAGAGAGTAGACATTTTTTTATATGGAAAGGAAGCTTGACCACAAGCTAAAGATAACAATAAAGGAAAGAATATTTAAAAAATATTTATGTTTATCGTGAAAGAGAGGGAAGGGGAATATTCCGATAATCATCGAGAAATTTTTCGAAATTATTTTGACACAATCTAAAATGTTTAGATATATCGAGATAAATTTAACACAATCCATTAGGATTTATCTAAGAAATTATGTAAAAACAAATTATATGAATTTGCTTCAAAAAGAACATCTTATTATGCACTAAAATCCACATTCACCAAGATTCACAATCCAAACCTAGCTCGCGGTATGCATGTATGTAGTTTGCATATGGTCTCTCTCACTCCTTTTTAATAGTGTCCTCACAAACTATAATCTTGATAAAAAGTGTTAGATTTATACTACAAGATTTCTTTGTCATAAATAATATAAAATTTTTTACTCTTGTATTTAATTTAAGTGAAAGACTATTCATTTATAGCCCAAAACCATTTCATCCATATTTCTCTTCACATTTAATCAACATTTTTAGTCATTTCAAAGACTTATAAAAATTTGGTTTCAACAAAATATATATTAAAGGTTATGTTAAACTCTTTTCTTTTTGACTAAGGCTTTCTTATGCTAAACTTTTTCTTATCACATTATTCTTTGAACTGTCTAAAAACATTTTACTAACTACTTACAACTCAATCATTTTAAGCGGACTCAACAAACCTCACTAAAATATTTTCTATAGACTATATGTCTATAACCTTCAGATTTTTTTCCCTTCAGTTTCTTTCTAATTGTTAATAAAACTATTGTACAATTTTGAAATAAGTTTTGTAAAAAAAATCATTAGAAACCTCAATGATCATTTAGTAAAAGCTAGCTACGAATTGCAAGATATATTTATGTGAAGAGGCATTTGAAATGAAAATCATTGTAGTGATATCAGAGCCCAAGAATTGTAATCAGGAGTATGTGTGGCGAATGGCGATGACTATTCAGTAAGAATATTGTTTTCAGTTAAAAGCAATCGGATAATAGTATTTATCTAACTAACCTCCTATTGTAGATTACCCGAAATGAGGGGATGTTTAATATAGGTCTCTTAGCATGGAGTTCTTAATTTTTTTAAGAGACGTTTCCTAATTTATAATTAAAAAAACTTAAGAATCGTCTCTTATATAACAGACATAAGAGATGTCTATTATCCGAAAAATATAAAGAAAAAAAATGAAATTATAAGTTAAAAATCTCACCCTAAAAAATCCGGATTAAACATGGTTTAAGACTATTACTCCCTCCGTTTCTTTTTACATAATGTTTTAGAATGTTTATATTGTTTCAAAATAGATGATGTTTTAAGATTTTAAAGTATGTTTTGAAGTTTAAAGGTTAACTTTAGATTTATTAGAAACTGTTCAATCAATAAAATTTTACAATCTTTTTTATAATTGGTTGAATGATTTTAAAATTATATCTTTAAAAGTATTTTTTAGATAAATGTAAATTTCTTAATTTTTATGTAATAAACCAAATTTCATCTATTAAAAAACGGACGGAGTATTTTCCATGCCACTTACTATCTGAGCGGGCCATGTTTTATTTCCTAAAATGACCATTGACACAAACGAGACACCACGAGGATCATGAGATATACGTATTTAGTAGGTTAGGAGAATAATATTTGATTTCACGTCTTTCCATGCGACTGACTCTGCCTGAAGGGGTCATTGCTTTGTTGACTAACATTACCCAAAATGATACGATAATTAATTTTTAAGTGGGTGACAATTCGGTTTCCTTGGATTTCACGTTTGTTTTTATTCTTTTAATAGAAAAAACCAAAACATTTCATTTTATTTTTCTGGACTGGATACATGATATCGGGGAGAAGAATGTATTACTCTCTTTTTAAAGCTAGTTTAAGTTTTCTAATGTTTGCATTTTGCAATCATCTTGAGACCTAAAACACTATTTTAGTACGTAACAAACCGAGTCTTTGTGGACATGCTTTTGTTTGTTAAAGTATTGGCAGTGATTGACTTTAAAAAGATCAATGTTTCCTTCACCGGCCATCGTGATGTCCGCCTCTCTCTGGTTACCATTGTCACACCACGACGGCTCGATACAGCTTATATCTTCTCGGAGGATTCACTCTCGTAGCAGTGAACCAGTTCTGCCACTGCTGCACATCAGTCCATATCTTTTTCATCTATATTTGTTTCACTTTCGTACTCTAAGGGAGAATTCCTCAACGCATTAAAATAGTTCTCTTCAGCGTCAAATATATCAATGAAATTAGAGACGATTTTAGCCTCAACTGTTTCACCGAACAGTTTGTTCTTTATTGCTTTTGAGATTTATTTAGTATCTCTGGAGAGCCTCGTCAGTGTTAGAGCTGATCTTACTCGTTTTATGGACTGCTTAGCCAAATTTAACTCCTCAATAGGCAGTTTTGCCCTCTTCCAAATGAACGTCGATTTCAACTATTTCAAGATCTTTGGAGCTATTATTGCAAGGATACAAGTGAATACTATATTTGGGTTTCTTTACTTTGATCAAATCTCTCTTATTATCACATTTATTTTAGGATTTATCGTTCTTTTTGTTCATCGTATCGTCAAATATTTTGATTCTAATTGTTTTATCATTGAGCATAGTTCTGGTTGTAACCACTTAGTCTTTTGGACTTTTTAATATAATCAATGCACAAAGAAAGTATCAAAACCATATTATTTACTATAATTTCAATGTTTATATATTTTTTTAACTATAAAACAAAGTTTTATATTAATTTTTCACAATGCTAAACTAAAAGTTTCATTATTATTAATATTTACAATATTAATAATAATTATCATATCATTTTATTACATAAGAACACTTACCGAAATTGTCTTTTAAATTTTTATTAATATATAATACTATTTAAATAATTCATTTAAGTAAATTTATTTCAATTTATGTAATATTTATTATGAATATTTAATTTACTATTTTAAAAATGTTAAGTTTTTATTTGCTATTTATTTAGTATAGTATTCTATTAATAAACTATTTAAGATAGCATTTATCATGACAAATAATATATCACCAATTTGGTTATAATAAAGTTTAAATAATATGTTTAAATAAATTATTGTAATACATATAATTTTATCGTAAATATATAAGTTACTATTATATATTTTTTTATTTAGTCTAATATTTTATTAATAAAAATATTAAAATAATATTTAGTTTGCTGAATAAGATCTCACCAAATTTTATGTGGGTTATAGTTTTCATTAAAATAGTGATCGTTGGATTAGAAACATTTTGTGTGTAAACTATATTAAAATAAAGATTTAGTGTTGGATTGAAATATTTTCAGTGGCAAAAAAATCATAATTTTATAAATAGAAATAATGATTTGAATATCCGATTCATGAATTCGAAAATCCAGTGTCGGCTCCGTGGTTTTATCCTATGATCCTAAAGTTGAATTTTTTTGTTACAAATCACTCTTGACTCTATATAAACGTATGTGTGTGTTCTATTTAGTCTCACCCACTAAGTAATACTCTGAAGTCTAAACCCATGGCCAGTTTATATATGGCGTCAGCTCTTATTGGTAAAAATGCTATTACCCATAATAAATTTCGTCTTCCACGTTTCATATGCAAATCAATGACGAAAACGACGCCGGGTGATGTTTCTGTTGATGTCCACCGTCGACGCTCCGGCAACTATCAGCCTTCTCCTTGGGACCATAGCTATCTCCTTTCTATCAATAATAAATATGCGGTAAAAAATTGCGGTAATAATGTATTTACGTCTATTAACTAGATCATATATTAATAATGTTTATGATTTATTAATAATAAGATGCATGCATGCAGAAAGAAGAGAAAGTGATAGCTAGAGATTTGTTGAAGGAAAAAGTGAGGAAGATGCTTGATGTTGAGACAAAGAGTCGCCTCGAGCAATTAGAACTCATCGACGATTTGCAAAAACTTGGGGTTTCATATCATTTTGAGGTGGAAATAAATAACATTCTAATGAATTTTCATTATCAAAATGGGATAAGGGTCTGGAAATGTGACAAAGAAGAAGATTTGCATGCAACGTCCCTCGAATTTCGACTTCTTAGACAACATGGTTTCGATGTATCAGAAGGTTAGTATTTTTCATATTCAATAGAAACAAAATGTTGTATATATAAATATCATATTAGCTAAAAAGACCATTTTTGCACCATTTATTTCAGATATATTTGATGTGATCGTAGACAAAATTGAAAATGATAAGCTCAAGAGTGGCGATATGAATAGTATTATCTCTTTGTACGAAGCGTCATATCTATCGACAAAATCGGATACTAAAGTGCGTGAAGTAATCAGACCTTTTGCAACAGAACAAATGAGAAAGTTTGTGGACGATGCAACTTGTAACCTTGAGGTGCGTGAGAAGGCGATTCATGCGCTAGAAATGCCATACCATTGGAGAATGAAACGGCTAGAAACGAGATGGTACATAGATGCGTATGAGAAGAAACATGTCACGAATCTTGTCTTGATCGAATTTGCCAAAATCGATTTCAATATCGTACAAATTGCTCATCAAGAAGATCTCAAACACGTCTCAAGGTATTATACTATAGACTAATAAAAGCAATATTATTTCTAATCCTCTCTCTTTAATATTATTTCTAATCCTTTCTCTTTAAATGACATGAAGCTGGTGGAAGGGAACATGTTTTGTTAACCAACTTCCTTTTGTAAGAGACAGAATAGTCGAGAATTATTTTTGGACCGTTGGGTTAATATATGAACCTCAATTTGGAAATATACGACGGATCATGACTATAGTCAATGCACTTGTTACAACCATTGACGACATTTATGATATATATGGCACTCTTGAAGAGCTTGAACTTTTCACTGCCATGGTTGATAAGTAAGGACTCTACTACTCATATTTCTTGTTAGTTTTCTTGGTACATATTAAAAAGGAGCATTATAAATTAAGGATATCTAAATATTAGGGGCAATTACCTCAAATAGTCTTTTTAAGTTTTCGTCACCAAAATAGTTCTAAAAAAATAACCTAAATAGCTCTTTTATTTTAAAATTTTTAATTTTTTTTTCTTTTTAATTTTAAACATCACCTTCAAATCACCCATAACTCTAAACCATAAATCTAAATTAGTTAAATTTAGGGGTATAAATGCATATTTACATATTTTAATACACTTGGTCATTTTACTCCTTAAAAGCTATTTTTGTGACAAAAAATATTTAGGGTTATCCTAAGTTATTTTTCAAATAATAGTTCAGTTTTTGTTTGAAAAAAAAAGACTATTTATCAAAGTGAAACATGTTGACAAATAGATTTTCATAAATACCATGTTTTTAAAATCCGATTATTATAAAAAATAAAGATATTTTGCTGATAAATTTTAAGGATTTGTGCGTTTATTTTCCTATTTTTTGTTCAGAAGTATTATTTATAAAACAATCGTATATATGGTGCAGTTGGGATGTAAATCGTCTTGATGAGCTCCCCGAGTACATGAGGCTGTGTTTTCTTATTCTGTTCAATGAAATCAACAGCATTGGATGTGACATTCTCAAATATAAAAATATTAACGTCATCCCTTTTCTAAGAAAATCAGTAAGTTTAATTGATTACTGAAAATTATTCTAGTTTTCCCTTTTAATTTTTGCTGAATTTTTTTTGCCAACATTTTTTTTGTAAAACTTAGTGAGCATATTTATAATTTAAATAATAAATTATAACTCAAAAGTATTATTAGAGTTACTTTTTAATTTCTATTTGTGAAAACTAGTGGGCAGATTTATGTAATACATATCTAGTGGAAGCAAAGTGGTACAAAAAAGGATACAAACCAAGCTTGGAAGAATACATGCAAAATGCTTGGATTTCAATTTCTGCCCCAGCGATATTGATTCACTTTTACTGCATTTTCTCTGACCAAATCTCCATTCAATTCTTGGAGACTTTGTGTAAACACCGCCTAGAAATTGTCCGATGCTCGGCCACCATCCTTCGTCTAGCTAATGACCTTGGAACTTCCCCGGTAAATCATATATCTTCTACAACTTAGTCGTTATATGATTAAAATTACAATTTGCTATTAATAAAACATCACAGGATAGTCTTCAAACGCTTTCGATTTTGAGCAGATCGGAGTTGGTCAAAAAAAAAAACAATTGCTTCTGTTTAAGCTTAAGCGACTGGTTAATTTTACCAATCAGCTATTCACTAAACTAGAAACTAGAACCTAGAACCCTTATATTAAAAATAATTAAAATATAGATATAATGTATGTGGTCTCTCTATAGACAGGCACATTTTAGGCTGTGGTTTAGGGTTTTTAGTAATTAATCCCCCCTCAACTAAAGATAAATCGTAAAATAAATCGTAAAATAAATCTTCAACTAAAAATTCTACGAAATAAACTCTCAACTTTAGTTCCGTTAACGTATGTTACCCTCCGTCTAAAATTTCGTCACGGAGGGTGACATATGTTAACGGTTTATAAGTTCAAGGTTTATTATCCTAAAAAATTAGTTGAAGGGTTTTCTTACGATTTAACAATAGTTGAGGGTTTTTATCACAAAAACACATTAAATATTTTAAAAGCTTTATTACCATTTATGCATTTTTTAGAATTGATTTATATGCCTTTAAAACTAATTTATAAATTTTTATACATTATTTTATCAATTTTATAACCAATTATAAGGATTTATAAATATTTTTTATATTTTTATAAATGATTAATAAGGCTTAGCGTCAGTCTGAATATTGTATAGGTTGGAAGCTAAAAAGTTTCTCGGCCTATAAATTAATAAAATTCATAGAACAAATAGAAAAAAAAATTAAAGTAGAGAGAAGTATTCGAACTTAACGACCTCTGCATTTTTAATGAACATCAAAAACCAATTTTGCTAACAATGTAGAGATGATCAGTTCGAATATTTCTCTCCGTTTTATTTTTTTATTCCCGTGTATTCTATAAATTTTATTAATTTATAATCCCAAGAAAAAATTTTAGCTCCAACCCATATAATGTCTGGACCGGTATTGAACCTTATTAATTATTTATAAAAATATAAAAAATATTTATAAATCCTTATAATTGGTTATAAAATTGATAAAATAATGTATAAAGATTTATAAATTAGTTTTAAAGGCATATAAATCAATTCTAAAAAATACATAAATGATAATAAAGCTTTTAAAATATTTAATGTGTTTTTGTGATAAAAACTCTCAACTATTGTTGAATCGTAAGAAAACCACTCAACTAATTTTTCAGGATAATAAACCCTAAACTTATAAACCGTTAACATATGTCACCCTCCGTGACGAAATTTTCGACAGAAGGTAACATACATTAATAAAACTAAAGTTGAAAGTTTATTTCATAAGATTTTTAATTAAGGATTTATTTTACGATTCATCTTTAGTTGAGGGGTTCAATTATGGTTTATATCCTAGCGAATGAGTGTGTTTGTTTGTGATGTCAGGATGAATTGGCGAGAGGAGACGTTCTCAAATCAGTCCAGTGCTACATACATGAGACCGGAGCGTCGGAGGAAGAGGCACGTGCACACGTGCAGCAGATGATCTGTGACACGTGGGATGAAATGAACTACGAAGCAAAAACGGCAATCACTTCTTCGTCACTGTCTCGAGGTTTTGTGGAAGCCGCAATGAACCTGGCCCGCATGTCGCTGTGCATGTATCAATACGGCGATGGTCATGGATTTCCACAAAAAGCAAAGACCGTTGAGCGCGTCATGTCCTTGCTTGTTGATCCAGTCCCATTATATGAACTTAAATAACAGTAACATTTTTAAACCAATCCTATTTTATGCAACTCTAGATACTTTTCGCTCGTACGAGACAAAGCTTGGAGGTTGGAGCCATGCGTAACGATGTAACGATGCATATATGAATCTCTTTTCGGCTACAATGAAGACAGCAAAATAAAGACAAAACAAAGAAACATAGCTAATCATAAGAAACATGATTTTAAATCACAGTCATGAACCGTCACCAAAGTTATCTCTTCTTTCCTATGACCTTCCAGAATCTTAAGTTCTGCAGACTCATCTACTATATGAACCATTAGAAGCTTCAACTTCTGACTCATGCTCTCACAAGAACAATTAAAAAAAAAAAAACGAATCGGCCTACTTGCAAAGTCTACACTGACAAAACTTCTATTTTCCAAAACAGGAATCAGGAATGAAGATATGTGCAATGAAACAAGGCTCACAAAATGCAATGAAAAGGCTAATTAAATCACTATTTCCCTTGCAGTCTAATCTTGGCGACCATGAATTCGTAAACCTAAAGACCTCTACCGCGCTATTAACAAAAAAGGTAAAATATCCAACAGCAACTAAAGCTGTGGCCATAAATCATATGAGAGGAGAAGCACATAGCACGTAAAGCTCTGACAAACTTACCAAACTTGCAGGAGGAGAGAGAACGCCCCTACAATAGATAGAAGTCACAGTTAGTGAACTAAAACACAAGGAGATGGAGCAAAAAGAGAGGACTAATTAATTGGAAAAAAAAAACAGGGGGATATGATTTAATCTCAATACCTTCACACTTATTTTTCGTGTGCGGCTCTCTCCTCCAAGCGAAACCTCCGTCATGACAATAAACAGTTTATCAGATAATATGGAAACACTAGAAGAACAAAAAAATGGAAAACTATAGAAGAACCGAAGGTCAACATGCGGTATTGAAAACCAGGCAAACCAAAGTGCGGCCAAACAGTTGAAAAAAGGGGCCAAACTCTAAGACCTATTCAAGCAACACAATTTCACCCAAGTTCAAACTATAGAGCAATGCAGATGCAAAAGGTTCCCATTACTCCCAATAAACAACCATTGTACCTTCTCCTGTGTGCCTTTAAAGCATTGAAAGACTTTAGGACTGTCTCTAAGCGATGGAAGTTGTCCTGGAGAAAAACAACATTAGGCCCCTCAAGAAGACCAAAAGAGAAAATGAAGCAACTCACAATCACAAACGATATTCACAGAGTCTTCATATAAATTAAAATATGATTCAGAATGGCCCTCTCTTTATTCAGAAGGAATGTCTCCAAACATAGACTTCTACAATGAGTAAAGTCGGCAATGAGATTACACAGCAGTATAAAGAAAGAAAGCGCCATTAGCAGGTTGTCTTACAATAAAAACAGTAAATTCCCATTGAGAATAGCAACGGTGAGAACTCCACCCAAACACCATCACCCATGCCGACATTGTAATTCAAGCTCTCACGCAGCAGAAGGAAGATGAAGACAGTTCAAATATTAGAACCTCAAATTTAAATTAAGATGCGTAATGTACAAATATCTAGGACAACAACAGCATTTCCTGATATAACAGATAGAAAGAGAAAACAGCAACATCGTTTCACTTGCCAGTGATGAATGGGTGAGCTAATGCCTGTGACACAGTCAGTCTCTTTTCTGGATCAAGGATGAACATCTTGTCTAAGAGATCCCTGAAATGAGCTAACATCTTGGGATCCTCACCAGGGTAACCCTTAATAATTGAACCAAACTCTTTTGGCTTTACATTTACAATCATCCTCTTCATCATCTGAAAAGGAAAGATAACAAATTACTCAACAATCAATTGGTTTCCATACTGCAAAATGCCAGAGAAAACATAAGTCCTGGCTTGTTACCTTCCCACTAACAGCGTCCTCTTCTGTAGCGTAAAAGTTCAAGTCGTGATCAAAGTGCTGATCAATAAATGCTCCCTGTTAAACCAAAAACCCAAACATAAGTAAAAGCATAAAAGAACTGCTTCTCTTAGACATACAAACTACATGATCAGATCTCCACCCTACATATTATGTTCTTCCTTCTAGTTCTTTAAGGAAAGCGGTCATCTGAGGAGGCGTGTTTGATATCAAATCTACTTTAACGCTTACCTTACGAAGCATCTTTTTGGGGAAAAGGCCTTTCAGTTCCATATGAAGGCGTAACATATCATTATTTGTCGCGCCAGGGAAAAGAACTTTCCCGCAATAAAGCTCATATAGACAGCAGCCAACCGACCAAATATCAAGCGGATGGTCATAAGTCAGCCCCAGAACTGTCATGGAATAAAATAGAAGCTTCAGTTACATATTCTCTAGCAATTAATCAATAGAATATTCGCTAACAATCCAAAAATATGATAACTCTCAAGGCCGATAGAACTTACTGATTTCAGGAGATCTATAAAAGCGACTAACGAGATACGGTGTAACTTCGTTTTTTCCAGCAAACATTGCATTACCAAAGTCACAGAGCTTCAACACGTTTTTGTTCTCATTCACCTGGACAAACAGAGAAATTGTCAACTGATAGAAAGCTCATGAATCAAGTGTGAGAAAACCACAGAAACGTATAACTGACCAGCATGTTGTCAGGTTTAATATCGCAGTGAAGAACCCCACAATTCTTCAGATGTTTAAGGGCAATGAATAGCTGCTTTGAATAGGACCTAACAGCAGAGAGTTTAAGGCCAATGTTACGGCCAAACTTCTTCAAGACCTCACGAAGATTCAAATGGAGCGACTCAAACACCAAGCAAAGGTGATTCCGGTACTTAAAACTCAAAAGAAAACGAACACAGTGCCGCTTGTCATCTCGGTCAGCACCAGCCAGCTTCTTCAATATCTGAACCTCAGTCTGGCCAGCTTTATGCCTACAAGAAATGTGGTAAGTAATGAGTCGCAAAAGCATAAAGATGATAAATTAGATATTGCATATGTATTTGAAGACTTAGTCAGAGCCTATAGAAAGCACCACCTACATCGTCTCGTTGTTACGAATAATTTTTATAGCAACTTCTTCAGGTTCAGCTGGTCCAGCTTTTAAATCTTTTGCACGAACCACAGTAGAGAAGACGCCTTTTCCATGAGTAGCAATAACTTCATATCTGCCGTCAATTAGCTCGCCAAACTGATAGCCTAAACAGGAGACAAGACGCTAATTTACAGAAGGGCTTTGCGAATTGAAAAGATGAGAAAAACATGAAGTGTATGAAGTGGTAAAAAAAACTACACATAACCTGTTCTAAATACGTAGAAAACGTAGCTCAATACACATAGAAAGAGAACAAACTTACTGTAATAACCCTCTGCATCATCCCAGTTGTCATGAAGCCCGCTCCTTACCATCGGAACACCATCACCTTTCCCTCGAACGTGACCCTATAAGAAGAATTTATATAAGGCGAGAAGAAAATACTAAAACCATCACATAACAAACAATAATTTCTCTGATACAAGAATGAAAAAGGATCTGACTAGTAGATCCATGGCGATAGAAGAAGAGTCTCAGAAATTTAGTGATGTTATGTAAATTGAGTTTACATACCACTTTTTGATTACCAGCCGGGGACTCTCCAAATATATCATCCTGAAACATGTCAGCTGATTTTTCACTCTGGAAATATAAGATCGAGAAACATCACCACATGTATATTAAATTATAGGATAAACATAAACTAATACCAAATAAACAATAAGAAATCCTCTGCTATCGCACCTTTGGGCTACCTTCGCCAAGCCCTGCTGGAGCTAGAGTCTTCTTAGAGTTTGGAATTCCAAATATAGTAGGTGGCCCACCAGCTGTTAATGATGTCTTGGCAACATCACCAACTACAGCATCAAAATCAGAGTTAGCTTTGGCTGCACCAGCATTAGCCGCTATAACAACTGCAGAAGAAGCTGAATCTGAAGCATTGTTTTCTTGAACGATATCTGGCACAAAAATAAAAGACTCACTGAGACTGCCTGAAAGCTCAAAATCTCATTAAAAAGTTTGTACATGTGCAAGTGAAAGCAATCAATGTAATCTACCGCAAACTAATTACACCTTTCTGTAAGAAAGACATTCACGCATACCATATTGAGCGGACAGCTTCTCTGTCAACCTACATATTTCCAACCAGACTAAAACCTAGAAGGAATTTTCTCAACAATTCCAAACACAATAAGGTCCATATTTAAATAAATCATCTGCGTCATCATGTTTAAATCGTTATGACAATTACCTTTCCCCTTATCCTGCGAAATAAGTTCATTTTGCTGCTCGGGCTTCTTTTTATGCTTCTCCAGTATGGCTTCCATTAGCCTCCTGCTCTCCTTGATTCTATTTAGTTCTTCTTCCTCCTCTTCTTCCGGAAATTTCCATATAACTTCTTTGTCATTATCATCTTGATCATCCTCATTTCTCGATCTGAGGGTAAAATATTTAAGCACCCAACATATTAGTAAAGGTGTACCATATGTAAGAAAATATTTATAAGGGATAGGGTTACTGAAAGAATACCTTTCCCCGTTGTCCACTTCAACACTTTTATGCTTCTCCCTATCAGCCTGGATTCCTTCGTTTCTATCTTTGTCACACTCCCTTTCATTCTCTCTCATCCTCTCTCGGCTATCATATCTAGTTCTATATCTACTCCTACCTCTTCCATTGTCTCTATCTCGTAAATAATCCCCTTCCCTCTCCCTTCCCCTGTCCCTATCAATGCTGTGCTCCCGTTCCTTGCCTTTTCCCCTTTCACGGTCAGCCACTATCTCCCTCCTTTTCTCTCGTTCTCTTTCCATTCTCCTATCACTATCTCTCTCTCTCCGTTTTCTTTCTTCTGAATCCCTATCTCTTATGCTTCCCTCCCTGTTATCCCTCTCCTTACTTCTTTCTCTTTCCAAGACTTCTCGACTATATTCTCTGTCATCTTCTTCATATCGCCCACGTCGATGATATTTTTCCTCAGCCCTCCTTGAGTCAAGCCTGTCGTGATGATACTCCCTACTAGAATCACGATGTCTTCCTCTGACCGAAAACTCATCATCCGCAACCATCCTTGATCTTGAAATTTCCCTCTCCCGATCATGTGACCTAGATCTACTCCGCTCACGAACTTGGTAAGACTGCCTGATGTTTGTAGGAGACCGGTTACTCCTCTTATGCTTCTCTTCAGAGCTCTCCGAAGAAAACGAACTCCTGCCATTATCATAACTTCTTTTACCAACCCTCTCCTTAGGACCCCCAGATTCTTTATACCACCTCTTGTCCTCCCTTTTAGATTCACGACTAAGAACACCATTAGAAGTCTCGGCATTTCGAGCACCAGAAACCCCATGGACAGGCTACAAAACGCATGAGCACACATTATTAAAAAATGATAAAGAAGCATCTACATAATCGCGAAACCAGTTCTTACAAATCAAGGGAAAGCCCATCAGTCTCCATTGAACGCCTAGGGCAACTGCTTTCTTACATATGCATTGAAACACTCTCAGGTTATCTAAAGAAAAACTCTCAAAGACCAAAAGCTTTTATCATAAATTCAGGTGTAAAGCTGTTTGGATACTGAGTTATAAAACAATCTATAGTATCAATCAAAACCCCTACAATCCCAGCACGCAAAAGACGTAATAAAGGGCGATTAGAACAGACCAGATGATTTGAATCTGATCGGATTTGATTTCGCCTGACTCGCCATCGGAATCTACAGTCTTAACATCGGCGAGCCCTTCTTCATCTAGAATCTCCCCTTCCTCAACGTCATCCTCACCGCCGTTACTAGCACCAATCGGAGTGACATCAACCAGCTCTGCATCGTCTTTGCCGGACGGGATTTCATCGTCGCGCTTCTTATCACGGCGATGGCGCTTGTGGTGGTGCTTGTGGTGACGGTGCTTGTGGCGCTTAGATGATTTATCGGCTTCGTCGGAGGATGAAGAGGAACGGTAGTGCTTGCGGTGGTGAGACTCGATCTGATTGTCATTCGCCATGAGATCGTCGAAATTAGGGTTTGGAGTCAAGAGGATTCGGTTGCTTTTCTTTTATTTTTCGCTCTCCGTATGTTTTCGCGACTCACAAATAAGGAATAGATATCTTTGTATATACATTGAACCAGAAAAAAATATCATTATTATACACTGAATATTTTAATGGTTAGGACACGCGGGACATATGTGTATTCTTTATTGTATGATTTTTAGACTAGAAACACGATAGTACTAAAAATTTACTGCAAAAAAAACATTCAAAAAAGAAAAATTATTAAAATATTTTTTTTAAAGAACATAAATATATATTTATATATTTAGGTTTAATTAACTAATCTAAACTTATAATTTAGAATACCGAGTTGGAGTTTGGATGAGAGTTTTAAAATTTACAAAATATAAAATAAATATTAAAATTTTAAAATAAAAATAATATATTAATATTTTTTTTAAAAGATATTTTAGTGACAAAAAATAAAAATAAAAGACTATTTGAAAAAAAGTCTCAAACTATAATATGGTCAATTTTTATTGGAAAAACTCTTTAAAAATATTTATAACCAAAATAATAGGTAAACAATGATAAAATATTTTTTTATTATTAACAAAAAGACTAAATTACCAATAATAAATTTAATAGAAAGAAAGTTTTACGATAAATTTTTTAACAATTATTTTAAATTTTATACTTTTAATCTTAATTTTGAAACCCAAATTCTTCCCAGACCAAAATTTAGATATCAAATCTATATTAATCAATCTTCAAGGTATAGATATATTTTTGTTTTTAGTGAAACATATTTTATTCAAAAAAAATCATCTTAAAATTAGAAAGTATTTATCTTTTTATTTTAAATAGAATCTTATCAGGGCATATAAATTAGATGATATTTTCATATGTATTTAAAATAATTGAAATGATATTTAAAATTATTTTAAAATATCCATTGTTATTGGTTATAAATTTAAAATCTGAAAAAAAAATCCAAAATAATGAGAATATTTGAAAGATTGAAGTTTTAATGATTGAAAATGTTTTCGAGAATACATTTTGTTCAAAAGTGCAAAAATCTAAATGTTATGGATTTAACTAAAATTGTATCACTTAACAAAAAAATTGTAAAATTTGAAAGTGATTTAGAGAATACATTTTGTTAAAAGTGCAAAGATCTAAATGTTTTAACTAAAAATGTAAAACAATTTGATAACAATCATAAAATTTAAGATTCGTCCAAAAATCATCAATAAAAATACTTATTAGAATGCAATGCCCTCTTTGAATGATCAAATAAAATAGATAAAACATAATGTGAGATATATTTAGAAACTTTTTTGCGCAGAACAAAAATCAAGTTCCCTTGTGAGATAGAGTAATTCAGTGTGCTATAAATATAAGAAAATGAGTTTCATTATTTTAGTGGTCGATTAAGAATAATGCAAAATATGGATTTGAGCTTCGGAAATGATTGCTCTCAATGTTGGAAGCAATCTATGTTATCCTAAAACTTGAACCCATCATTTCGTGTAGAAGGAGGAAAATTACACATGTAGATTGTTGTATTTTTGGATTATAATGCATCACCAAATGTAACATACTAATTTTTTCATTAACAATGAATATTACTTTCCAATGTTAACGCATGTTGGAGGATAAAAAGGACCAAACGACTTAACACAATAATGGAGTGGTCATGTGATCAGGTTGTTGTTCGGAATATTCATGCACCGGTTCGTGTGGTGGCTCATGGTCATGCTCTCCTTCTTCTCCCCCGTTGAGATCTTCAACATCAAGAATCTCAACCCTCCGTTTCATCTTCTTCTGCAGTTTTACTACAACATCTGACGGTCTAAATCGTCCACAAACAATGATCCTGTCTTCCTTTTTCTCGATCATGTGTGTATCAACCCCTTCACAGAAAGTATCAAACCAAGTTTTGTATTATTATTAGTATTGCATTTTTAGCTTTTTTCATATCTTGAGTATAACCTAACAACGTATATACCAACCTTTTATATTGATGAGAATCCTTCTTACTTTTCTACAACAAGCATTGCAATCCAAATTAATCCTCATCACAACACAACATTGCCTCTGCATTTCACCATCAAATATAAAAATAAAATAATAACAAATAGGAATGAAAAGAAATAAACAAAACCTTTTCCGACATGGATAAAAGAGCAACAACGTTTTATGATATGTGTTTGGTCAAGAGAACACGAAACATTATATATGATAAAGTTAGAGATTAAGCTTTTGGAATCTGATTCTTTAACTCAGGTCGAACAGAGAAGATGTATGATCAAACTGGGTTTGTCATGTTACCTATTAACCATTGACAAGCACCTTTGTTTCTAGATGGGTTTTACAGAGCCGAAAGTAAAATTGAAATAACCCGGTTTAATAAACCGGTTATTAAATATCAACCGGTACGACGAGACTTGTAATGGATACAAAATATAGGTGAAGACGCTTAACGAACTACAACCTCGTCTTCTCCGTCCCACTTCACTCTCTCTAAATATCTCAGATCTTCCTTCTCTCTCTCTCTCCGATTCATCTTCGAGCAACAATGGCGGTTTCTTCTTCCTCGTTCCTATCGACACCTGCTCTCTCCAACTCCAAATCCACCATTTCATTCGCTTCCTCCGTCTCCCCTGCTCCCATCCTCTCCCTCCGCCGCGTCGTTTTCCGCTCTCCGCGCAGAGTAATGACGGTCCGATCCAAGATTCGTGAAATCTTCATGCCGGCGCTCTCCTCCACCATGACGGAAGGGAAGATCGTAACCTGGCTCAAAACCGAAGGCGAGAAGCTCGCGAAAGGGCAGAGTGTCGTCGTCGTGGAGTCCGATAAGGCAGATATGGATGTAGAAACCTTCTACGACGGTTACCTCGCCGCAATCGTCGTCGGAGAAGGAGAGACGGCTCCTGTAGGCGCTGCGATCGGATTGCTTGCGGAGACTGAGGCTGAAATCGAAGAAGCTAAGAGCAAAGCCGCTTCGAAATCTTCTTCCGTCGCCGAGGCTGTTGTTCCTTCTCCTCCTCCGGCGACTTCATCCCCGGCGCCGGCGATCGCTCAGCCTGCTCCTGTGGCGACGGTGACGGATGGTCCGAGGAAGACCGTAGCGACGCCGTATGCTAAGAAGCTTGCGAAGCAGCATAAAGTGGATATCGGATCCATTTCAGGAACTGGACCGTTCGGGAGAATCACGGCTTCTGACGTGGAGGCGGCGGCTGGAATCGCTTCCTCCGTGGCACCACCGCCTCCTCCTCCTCCTGCTGCTGCTGCGCCAACAGCGACGGCGAAAGCTACCACAACTAGCTCGCCTCCTCTGTTGCCTGACTCCAGCATTGTTCCCTTCACAGCAATGCAATCTGCAGTATCTAAAAACATGATCGAGAGCCTCTCTGTTCCGACGTTCCGTGTTGGTTATCCTGTGAACACTGATGCTCTTGATGCACTCTACGAGAAGGTGAATGTGAATGTGAATGTACATTGTTTTGTATCAGCAAATTTTAATCATTGAGCTTTATGTTGTTTACAGGTGAAGCCAAAGGGTGTAACAATGACTGCCTTATTGGCTAAAGCTGCAGGGATGGCTCTTGCTCAGCATCCTGTGGTGAACGCAAGCTGCAAAGATGGAAAGAGTTTTAGTTACAATAGTAACATTAACATTGCGGTTGCTGTTGCTATCAATGGCGGGTTGATTACTCCTGTTCTACAAGATGCTGATAAGGTAAACAATGCAATGGGAAGATGTAGAAACGTAGCTAGCTCATACTTGTAGTCTTAGCTTACTGATTGCGAGTCATGTTGGTTGTTTTAGCTGGATTTATACTTGTTATCTCAAAAATGGAAAGAGCTGGTGGGGAAAGCTAGAAGCAAGCAATTGCAACCTCATGAATACAACTCTGGTACTCTTCTTTGCAAATAGCTGTTCAATGACAAGTGTCTTAAGGAGGGATTGTGGTGAGCTAAGGATGCATGTGGTGTGTGTTCAATGCAGGAACTTTTACTTTATCGAATCTGGGTATGTTTGGAGTGGATAGATTTGATGCTATTCTTCCTCCAGGACAGGTATATGAAATTTCAATATAAAACCTTTCTCATCAAGATAGGTGTACTTTTATCTTTGTTTATAACACAAAATTTTTAGGGTGCTATAATGGCTGTTGGAGCATCAAAACCAACTGTAGTTGCTGATAAGGATGGTTTCTTCAGTGTGAAAAACAAAATGCTGGTAAGCCTGAATGTGACTTCACATGGTTACAAAAGTTGCTAGATTCTATTTAAGCTTGTTAAGAATATGCCTCATGGTTTTGTTGAATAGCTTTTAATAATAGTAGGAGCTTGTTTAGACTCAGAAGAAGCTTTTCATTTTATTAACAATGGCGTTGGTCATGTGTTTTGGCAGGTGAATGTGACTGCAGATCATCGCATTGTGTATGGAGCAGACTTGGCTGCTTTCCTTCAAACTTTTGCAAAGATTGTTGAGAATCCAGATAGCTTAACCTTGTAGACATCGGGGTCAGTTTCCAAACTTGAGGCAATTTTTCTGAAGTAAAACAAAGAATGTTTTAAGTCTTTAATTGTTTCACTGCTGTTGGTCTTGTTCTTTCCTTTGCAGATTGGTTCACTTGTGTCGTGTCTGTATTTTTGGACTTGTGTCTTCTTGTGTAACGGATAAAATCGTTTTGGGTTTTACACAAATAATTTTTCCGGTTTGAAATGGAAACCATAGTCGGCCTCTTAAAGAAAATGCATAGACCCGGCCCATTATCATCTCTGTAGGCCTTTTGGTTTATTTTTTCTTCCAAAAAGAAAAAACTTAATCTACACCATCCACAGGAGGACCACTAAACCTGCGGTCATAAAGCATGTGTGGGACGTGATGACATTCCGCCTAAATCAGCAAGATATCTTACATGTTAAGGAATGTATTAAACGGGACGCGTTAATTGGCTTAAAGCTATAAACTTTCAATAACTATTTTAAGCAACCAATGTTATTTGCCAGAAATGTTTTTTATTCTTTTAAAAAAAGTTAGAGAAACTAAAAGAATAAAACCATGATAAGAACTATGGACTTGACTAGAGCTAGTGATCTATTATCATGTGATGTCCTTGTATTTTAGTTTCGCATATTACATATTGTTAAAAAATAAATTATGAATTTTAAGTTATATTCTAATATGAAAATTTGAACATTGTCAATTTGTCATACAAGCACAGACGCGCGCACACACACACAAAGATCTAATATGAACATTTGCTTACTCTTGTTTCAGAAAAGAAAAGAATATTTGCTTACTCTCAAATTCTAATATCTGGCATTAAAACCGTGATAAGACATTAAATTATAATATTAAACAAAAGCTAAACACAGGATGAAGATGACTAAAGATCAAGAGAACAGATCCTGGAAAAAAAAAGGGAGCAAATGTATACACTAATCTAAGTCACTTATCACCACTAAACCTTTGGTACCTCTAATCCTAAGAGACTTATACATTAATAAATAGAGATTCTATTCCTATATCACTACTAAAAAAACCATAGATAAACGCCGCCGTTTCATCATCCTCTTTAGAAAAAGAAAACGAAAACATTACTACTCCGCCGGTAAAGTCTCCGGCTGCCATGAAAACAGGTCACCGGAATCCAAACAAACATCGGAATATTCGAATAGCCCATCGTCCAGCTCGAAAGATCCAGCCCCCTTAACAGGCTCCTCAAATCCACATAACTCGCCGGCTTCTGACGAACCCGACGGAGCTCGCACCAATTCCTTCACCGTCTCCTCCGTTTCCTCGGACGACGGCGGAAGAAGCGTCGTCGCTGGAGGCAAACCTAGCTCGTCATCAGAGGCTTCGAAAAGGTATCCGAGATCCGGTTGCGTCTCGCCGGAGTCTTGCACCGTCGTGTTCGACAACTCATCCTCGAAGCTCTTCATCAACGAGTCAAGATCTTGAGTGGCTGGGTCATGTCCCGAGTCATCGAACAGATCGTCTCGTAACCGCTTCACGTCGGGCGAGTTGATGACTAGCTCGTCCAACTCGTGTCTGACTCGCTTATTACCAGCCGAGTCGCTCCGAGTTAGACTCTCCTCGTCAGCTAGTAAACCGTCCATAGCTTAACCGGTTATGGTTTGTTACTCGGTTTAGATGGTACGTTTTAAAATAATTAGTGGCAATTTCGAAATTAGCGTGAGAGTATCGGTACAGAAACGGAAGAAGGGAACCATGAGATTTTATAGTGGAGGACAAGAGAGGAAGATGTGAAGAGATCAAAAGTCGGTAAACAGCGAAGCGCGTGAGTTCAGTCGCAGACAGTGACGCGTGGAATAGCGAATCGTTTGGGCATCACGGATCTCTCGCTTTTTTTTTCTTTTTGCTATTTGTTTATTTTTGGTCTTTTGATATTATTTTATCTATTCATTTTCTTTTTTAGTAATTTTAGTTTTAGTTTTCGGCCGTCGCTTTCTTGTTTTTGAAGTTTATTATTAACTAGTTTGAATTTGGATTTCAAGTCCGGTACGTTTCAGGCTACACATGCTCGGTCAATTAAGATCTGAGTCAATTAAATAATTACTATTTTTAGTACCTTTTCAGTATAGTCTAAACATTTTTCTAATACCCATCTTCCGAAGTTTATAATGACTTTTTTTTTTTTTTTTTTTGTCGACTTATAATGACTAACATGCACGGGTAAGCATGAATCCAATAATATTGTAAGTTTTAATATTTTGTAATTTATTTTGTATTTCACAAATATCTATTTTTAATTATTTTTTTTTAGAAAAATATGGATATCCGTCTTTTCAGATATTCAGAAAATTAATAAATAGTGACAAATTTTACTAATATTTTTGAATATCTAATCCACTTTGTTCAATACAAACAAATCAAGAAAAAAACTATACAATTTTTTAAAAAAAAATATTCTACATAATATAAAATAAAAGTAAAATTAATGAAACTGTATGTTTCATAAATGTTTAAACTAAACATAGTTTTCTACGAGAGTTTAATATTTTTCTAATTTAATATTTATATGTAATTTAAAAAATAATAATAAAATTATATGTTAAGTAATAAACATATGAGATTATTCATTTAAAAATATATATTTAATTATAAATATACATATGTTTAGATAATAAATGGAATATAGCGAATATTCACCTCTAAATTTTTTAATATTTGTGATTTGTTTCGTTTTCAATTGATATTGATTTTTTTAGTTTTTGCTTTGATTCTAAGACTTACAAATATTAAGATGTTTTGAATCAAAATGGATAACGAATCAAATCAAATTTAATAAATGCACCGTCTTAAATAATATGTGATCACGTAGAACACTCGATAATTTTAACTTGTATTCACAATTTCTAATATTTTTATTCAAACTCCTCGTATATTTTATTGATTGATAACTAGTTAGTGAAATAATTTTTTATTTATAACTAATATATTTTATCTTTAAAAAATTAAGAAGAAAAGTAACTTTATTTACTTTTTAATAGAATATCATTACTAATTTATTTGTAATTTTTTTTTTAAAAAGTCGTTTTGAACAAAATCAAAAATCAAAATAACCTAATCGAAACCAAACCAAATTCATAGATAAACGAACGTTTTTTTATATTTCTTGAACCGTAATACTACAACTGAACCAGAATAAAAAATAATTTGTAACCGAACCGAAAACCAAATAAATTAAGAAATTTGTCAACACAAAATAATCCATGCTTTCAAAACGCGGATAAGAATCTAATAATAAATTAATTCAAATAAAGCAGATTATATATTTAATAAAATAATTCATTAATAAAATATATATATATAATATCCATATACAATACATAAATAATATTTCAATAATCTCTCCTACTACCATTTAAAATTAAAATATGAAATTAGCAATTAACGAAATACATATCTCTTCCCTTAGTATATATATAATCTACAATACTATATATTTACTTAATACATATAATAATAAACATCACACATATTATATAATATAATTATTTTCTGTCAGTATATATATATATATTTGATAATTTAAATAAATATAAATTATATGAAAAAATACAAAGAGGTAAGTAGACAATGACAGTTTTGTGTTTTTAAAGTTGTAAATAAATAAAAATAAAATATGATAGTTATAGAAGAATATTAAAATTATTTATTAGTTAAGAAAAAATGAATGAACTGCATTAAATGTATAAAGGGTGAAGTCTGTATGTATTTCTTCTTTTTTTTAGAAAAATATAAAAAAAATTACATAGAGATCTTTTGCTAAATGTTTTTTAAAACAGAAAAAATGAATAATGATTTCAGTACAAGAAAATGCATGTGCGGATGAACTGTAATTTTCACACTACACCGTTCAAAACCCAATTTGAAAAAGTTAGATAGTGCAGATGTGGATTAAGTGTATTTTATGCTAGTAAATGTAGATCAGATAAATTTAAATTGCTAGTATTTTTCAGTTTGCAAAAATTCTAAAACTATTACGTACACATTATAAAATATTGTAATACATTAATGTTTTAATGATAAATATATATATATATATAATGTTATTATATTTAAAAAAATAATATATATTAGCTCTTTTAAAATGTTAATATTATGTAAATTTTGTGGATCACTCATGGTTTAAAACGAAGTGGGTAAAAATATATTATTTTTGCATATCAAATTTTTGAATCAAAAAACTAGAATTTGTGACATATCAAAAAAGATAAATTTAACTCGTTTTAAGACTAGATTTAAAATTTTATTTGAAATATAAACTATAAAAAAAATATAAGTTGTCTATGAAATAATATAAACTTAAATTAAAACATAAAGGAACTATAAAATAATTATTTTGATGTTGCAGTCTTTTATATTGTTTGGTTATGAGTTAAATTTCGTCATAAAATTTAATTTTTGTATTCTATTTAAATTATACGTGTGTTATTATTTAACTATCAACATATGTATTTTTAAAAGAATTCACATATCTTTCAAAAATTGAGGAATTGGCAAAACTAAGACTTTATTAATACAAATTTTCATCTTTATTTTAATCACGTTTGTTTATTTCAAATAAGTAAACATACACTTATACTCCAAGATTAACTAATCTAAACATAGTGCCAGGTTTGAGTGATAGGATTTTGGAGGGTAAGGTTTAGAATTTAAATAAAAATATAAATAAATACTTAAAATTAAAATAAATAAAAAATAAAAAATTATTTCAAAAAACATTTAGAATTTTTTTAGAATGTGAAAAAACGAAAAGAAAATTGAGAAAAACCAGAAAAAATATACAAATTTTGAACTTGAAAAGTTATAATTCGAAAACTCACAAAAAAAAAATTTGTACTTTTTTATTTTCTTTTATTTATATTTTATATATATTATATTTTATATTTATTTTATACTTATAAATCAGTGACATAAATGTATTTTAACTTTTTAATAGAATTTCATATATGTGTATTTTTGAAAATATCTATTTAGAGAAGATTAACATGAATAGTGGTACTAAATGAAAGATAAAATTGAAATTTCCTCTTAAAAATTCAGATAATAATCAAACAATTGTTTCTCAACTTAGGATATACTTTCCGTAAAATAAGATAATGTGGCCACACCATCTATCATTTTATAATGCACGTAAGAAATGGTCTTATCATCTAAATTACTTTGTCATCAATACTATTAAAACAGAAGCATAAATTTAGACCTAAATTACTTCTAAATAAAACATTTAAAAATACTATATAATATAATTAATGTCTCTACAATATTATTTTTTACCCTAATGCATTAATATCTATAACAAAATTACTCTAAATTATTTTCTTATTTATGATAAAATAATGATTTTTTAATTAAATGATGTTATTTTAGAGAAACAAACATTAATGTTTCAGACTTCAACTTATTTAACCAATTTTTTTTTAAATACGTTATTAACATATCTTAATTTTTTCTAATGATTTAAATTTATATATTCAAAATAGTAACAAATAATATGTTTAAATATTTCTTATACCATCTGACATCTTTAAATTTATTCTCAAACAATATAAAGAATAAAAAAAACTAATACTGTCATATAAATAAATTTTTGTCTTCTTTAATATCAATTTTCATTTTTCTAATAGTAAACAATCATCAAAGTACAAAAAAATATAAATATAATAATTTTTTTTAATTTTATATATAATTTAAAAGTATAGAAAATTTTAAAAATATTATCAGTTTTCTTTGGAGTTTTAATGGGTCAACTAAGATTAGTTCACATGTTAATGATAATTATTTAGATTTTTACTGGATTTTTTCAGAATTTTAATTGACAAAATTTTCATTTAATTTGAACTGGATTTATACGGGTCACGGGATTTACAGTTCAGCCGCGGGTCTGAATCTGATATGAAAACAGTGAATATCTATTTTTAACATAAATACATATATCAAAGTTAAAAAAAATATCAACTAACATTTTTATCCCAAAATAAATCTGCGTTTTGAAAGCGCGGATCAAAATCTAGTTACTCCGGATGTCTCAAGCACATTTACGACTAAAGTGAAGACTTACTCGACGGTAGGCAGTTCCTCTAAATTAGCTTTACACATGGGCACAAAAACTATATGTAACGTTTAATATTTCATCCATAAATTAACGATACATGTTAAAAAACTAAGCTTTATAAAGACGTAAAATCATTTTTAAATACACTTTGGTCAATATTACTTTTTTGATGAAAGAATTATTGAAATAATCTACTAAAAACAACCTTAGCATATAACTGAATAATATGTGGCCAAATGATATGGGTCTTTGATTCTTTTTTGCAATCAATCAGATCTGTCCAATATTAATGAATAATCTCTAAATAATTAGTCAGTTGAGATCCTCTATATTATTTTCAAAAATAATTATACGTTTAAATATTATATAGTGTCATTTTAAAGAAATAAGCCTATATTAAATTTTCAAAGTCATATAAAATAAAATATATGTCATAAAATAAAACTCTTTATAAAATAAAAATATAAACTAAATAATTTTGTTAAATTAAAAAAGATGGTAGGAAATATTTAAAAAATATTCTATCTGTTTTATTAAGATAAATATTTTTTTAAAAAAATCTGTTTTATAAAGATAAATTTTTGAATGTTCTTATGAAAACTTTATGCATTTTAAGAAAATTATTTAATTTTATCAAGTTATTACTGATTATAATTATAAAAAATTAAAGTTATAAAAATATAATATATTTATTATAGTGATTTTAATATGTTTTCTTAATACGTGTATAAACTAAAAAATCATCTTTATGAATCAGAAAGTTAGAAAATGAGAATGAATGGAAACAACGAACATGTAGAATTGTAAAACACATCACGTGAGTGCATTAAGCAAATCAAGTACACAAGCTTCCCACCATGATTCACGCAGGCCCAACCATCCTTAATTTTCATCATCACTCCACGTCTAATGGATTTAAGTTTATTATTAGCAACAAACAAATTGTTTATGAAAAATAAATTCGATCAGAAAGAAATATTATTAATCTAATTAAGATTACGTTTACGTGGGATGAACTATAAATCTGTCTATACTCTATATATCTACTTAATTGTTGAAAGGAAATTCTAAATTTAATTTTGTTTCGAATAAAATATTGCATGAAAATTATTTAATGCACCTCAGAGTCCACAGAGGCCCGTGTCAGAAGAAGCACCCCATATTCGTGAAGTGTTGGCCTTTATCAAGAGTGTTAATGAAACTTAAATTTTATAGAGTTTGATTTTAAAAATTAAAATTGTTAGATTGTAAAGATTTTTCATATTACGAAAATCTGTGAAAATAAATTAGAATAATGATTTTAAGAATTCAACTAATATATGTAATATTTTCAAAATCTTGTATTGTGTGTTAAAAAGTTGAAAATACAATGTACAATAACATTTACTTTAATCAATTTGTAGAATCATTCAAATTTTAAAAATTTGAATAAAAAATTATTTTATATAAATTGTAAAATCATCAACCAATAACACTAAATTTGAAAATTTTAACAATCGTCATAAATTTATTTCCCACTGCACACTTATTGTTATATCAGCATCTAGTAAATTAGATCACAATTTACATAAATTTATATTTTAAACAACAGATATTATACATCAATCAGTATATTAAAAGTTAAAACCAACATATAGCGTGCCGTGTGATTCAACTTTGAAAAGGTTGCATTCACGATCAATAAGAAATTTGCCCTTTTTATTGATTGAACCACAAACCAATTGTGAAAGCATCAATCAGTTGATTAAATATTGTTTTGTTTAATATAATGTAGCCACGATTTTAACAAAATCCAGTCTGAAATAACTTTTTTTTTTTTTTTAATTTTCAGGGGAGTTCGGGCCTTGGGCCTTAATCTCCCCTAGACCCGGAGCCAGCCTTTGCTAATACCATTTCTGGCGTAAAGCACTCCTCCCACGGTGGATCGAACCCAGGAACACAACAGCACCAACGCATGCGCTTAAAACATGTATGTTGTATTCACGTACTTGGCTGAGTTTATATACAAAGAGTATAAGTCTTAATCCTAAAGGGAATAAATAATTATAACATAAGAATTATCATTATTTTTAAAGTATATCTTTATCTCTATACCTTCCTTCAAGTTGGAGGTGAAAGATCGTGAATCTCCAACTTGAACAAGAGATAAGAAAAAGTAGTAGAACGTAGTGCTTTAGTGAGTATGTCAGCTGGTTGGTCTTTTGTTGAAATGTGCTTAGTCGTAATGAGTTTATCGTCAATGGCGTCCCTCACATGATGACAATCCGACTCGATGTGCTTAGTATGTTCATGAAACACTGGGTTTTGAGCAATGTAGATGGCCGATTTACTAGTCGCAGAAAAGACGCATTGGTTGATTATGTTGAACACCAAAAGATGAGAGTAATTGTTTAATCCATTTCAGCTCTTTCAAAGTATATGACATAGAACGATACTCTGCCTCAGCGGATGACAAAGAGACAATTTCTTGCTTCTTTGCTTTCCAAGAAATAGGAGACTGACTAAGTAGGACGATGTACACGCTCAAAGACCGCCGAGTAATTGGACAAGCATTCCAATATGAGTCGCAAAAGGCAGTCACACGAAGATCATAATCTGATCCCAGTAAAATACCTTGACTCGGAGAACCCTTTATGTATCGAACTGTACGCAGAGCTGCGTTCCAATGATCTTCACGAGGCTGATGCATAAATTGTGATAAGATGTGAACAACATAGGAGAGCTCAGGACGTGTGAACGTGAGGTAGATGAGACGACCAACTAATCATCAATAACCAACCGGATCAGTGAGGAGATGAGACTTAGATACAACAAGTGGATGATTTAGTTTGATAGGGACTAAAGAAGGCTTCGAACCAAGGAGGCCAGTCTCAGTGACTATGTCCAGCGCATACTTGCGTTGGGAGATAAAGATACCGTCGTTGTTTTTTGCCACTTCAATTCCTAGGAAATATTTTAGTTTTCCCAAGTCTTTCATGTGGAAGCATTTGTTGAGATAATTCTTGAATCGCTGCATAATAGAAATGTCATTGCAGGCAATAATGAAATCATCAACATAAATGAGAATGTGTGTAGAACCGTCTTCTCCTTGATGTACGAGAAGTGTGAATAATCAACCTTACTCTGTTTGAAACCATAAGACTTCAAAGCATTACTGAGTTTGGAAAACACACATCTAGGTGATTGTTTCAAACCGTAGATATACTTACGTAACCGACAGACCTTCGTAGGATCAGGATCCTCAAAACCAGGTGGAAGTTTCATATAGACTTCTTCTTTTATATCACCATGGAGGAATGCGTTATGAACATCCATCTGGTGAATTTCCCACTTTTTAGCTGCAGCTAGTTGAAGAAGTAAGCGAACCATTGTAGGTTTTGCTACGGGAGCAAACGTATCAGTATAATCAAGCCCCTCTCTTTGTCGATTTCCACATGCCACTACACGAGACTTATGGCGAGAGACCATACCATTCGAGTGGTATTTTGTCTTATAAACCTATTTACTTGCGATTGATGTCTTCCCCGGAGGTAACGTAGTAATATCCCAAGTTTTATTAGCTTCAAGAGCAGTATATTCGTCGGTCATAGATTTGTTCCAGATGTCATCCAGAATGGCTTCTTTATAACTCTTAGGCTCATAATTAGACGTTAGTGCAACTAAGAACGCAGTGTGTCCTGCTGAAAACATGCTTTAGAGAGATAAGAGGCGATGGGATAAGGAGTAGTACCTAGAACCGATATAGGAGGATCGTCTGAAAGAGTCGGTGAAGCGAGTGAGACGATGGGGGGTGTACGAGCCTGTGAAGCATTAACGACGTAGTCCTTTAGTAGAATAGAGGGTTTGCTGGTGCGATGACCCCGACTAAGTAACTCGGGAAGTCCTGGTAAAGTTGGAGTATCTGATGTCGGAATAGTAGCTGGAGACTCGATTATAGGAGATGTAGGACTAGAGGGTTTAGTGAGAGTAGAGATAGGATTGGTAACCGGTGGTGTAGTAGTATCTGATGGTGAAACGGTAGATGATGGGACTGAGACAGCCACCGGAATATTTGAGCAGATGGTGATAACCAGTCGTCAGCAGTAGCATCTGGTTGGAAGACCAATGGTGTAACATAATTTTGATCTTTGACACCAGGAAATTGATCCTCAAGAAACACCACATCACGGCTTGCAAAGAATTCGTTGCTGTCAATATCATATAACTTCCAAGCTTTCTTACCATAGGGGTATCCAACAAAGAGGCACTTGCGGCTGCGATCACTGAACTTATCTCTGTCACGAGGTCGTCTATGGGCGTAGCAGAGACAGCCAAAAATACGTAGTGAATCATAGGAAGGCTTTACACTATGTAGTAATTCATACGGAGTACTGCCATTTAGAACAACAGAGGGTGTTCTAGTGATCAAATATGCGGCTGTGAGAATGCTTTCCCCCCTAAAAGGTAATCGGTAGTTTTGCCTGAAAAAGAAGTGCTCGGGCAATGTTGAGTATATGCATATGCTTACGTTCCACACGCCCGTTCTGTTGTGGCGTATATACACATGATGTTTGGTGTTCAATCCCATGTTGACAAAAGTAAGGAGATAAAACCATGAATTCGGAACCATTATCGGATATAATGGTCTTGACTTGTTTACCGAACTGTCTCTTACTCATGGCACAAAAGTTTTGTATCAATCCTTGAACTTCTGATTTTTCCAACATGAGATAGGTCCAGACAGCTCTAGAGTAGTCATCAACAATGGTTAGGAAATATGCAGCACCACAAGATGATAGAGTTCTATAAGGTCCCCAAACATCGCAGTGAATTAAGGAAAAAGGTTCCAAAGCTTTATTATGAATATCATGAAAAACTGATCTTGTTTGTTTAGCACGAAAGCAAATATCACAAGAATGAGAATCTTCTAAATCGACTTTTGAAAAAAAAAATGTTGGTAATGTAGAAAGCACTCTATAGGATGGGTGACCTAGTCTTCGATGCCATAAAACTGAAGGAGAAAGAGACTTCGCAGTAGTTTGATGAGCTCGAGCAACTTTGACACCCTTGAAGTAGTACACCCCCTCTCGTTCTTCACCGGCTCCAATCAGGGTCCTCGTAAAACGGTCCTATAAAACACACAAGGTGTCAGTAAAGATAGCAATGCATCCAGTTTGCTTCAAAAGTTTTGATACCGAAATCAATGTGCAATTGAAATTTGGGACATAAAGAACATTAGCAAGTATATAGTCTTTAGTAAGAGGTAGACAGCCGATTTTAGTGGTACGAGAAGCAGTGTCATCCGGAAATGTAACCACGGATGGTGTAATATCAATGACATCTTGTAAAAGAGATAAATCGCCTGTCATATGGTGAGATGCACCAGTATCAATAATAACATCAGAAAGTGTGGTTTTACCAGACAAACGATCAGTAGAAAATTGAGATTGTTGTGTTTGAAGTAAACTGATTAGAGATGCAATTTGATCAGCCGTAGATGAGGAGGATGGAGTAGTAACAGAGACGGATGCAGCGTTGGGACGACCACATCCGCGACCTCCTGAGTTAGTAAAATGACCACCACGTCCTCTGTTGCCTGGAGAGTTCCGAGAGGTACATTGTTGTTGTTGCTCCAAAAACCAGTCGGGATATCCGTGAAGAAGGAAACACTCTGAAGCCTCATGTCCTACGCGTTTACAGTGAGTGCAGGAACGAGCATGATCACGGCTCCGAGACACAACAGCCGAAGCATTAACAGAATTGGGAGTAGTTGTAAGATCTGTTTTGACTGCAAATCCGATCGCGTCTTGTTTCGAATCAGACAAACGCAAATTATTGTTATTATGTTCTGCTCGTATCACTCGTGAATAGACGATATTAAGGGTAGGAAGAGGTTCCTCATCAATGATTTGAGATCGTATGGCATTGAACCTGACTTCATCGAGCCCGAAGAGAAACTTATGAACCTTAGCGTCTTCTCGTTCTTTCTCAAGTTCAGAAGCAACGACACAAGTGCAAGAAACATAAGGTTTAAAATTCTGGATTTCTTCCCAAAGTTTGGAAAGACGGCCGTAGTATTCAAGAACAGATTGTCCATTCTGTTTGCGATTAGTGATTTCATCTTCCAAAAGATGTTTCCGAACACCATTCTTGACTGAGAATCATTTTTTGAGAGATTCCCAAAGCTTTGAAGCATCAGCAATATGTGTGACTGTTGAACGGACTTGCGGATCGATAGAGGTTCGTATCCAGCCGACTATCATCGATTTCGTGGAGGTCCATCGTGAAAGATCGGGATTGGTAAAAAGGGTTTAGGTATCGTTCCATCAATGAACCCAATCTTTTGTTTTGCTTGGAGAGAAATCCAAAGCTCTGTAGCCCATTCGGAGTAATTATCTCCTCGAAGAAGTACTGGCGTGATTAAGACGCCAGGATTATCAGAGGGATGAAGAGTATAATGAGATTCAATAGAAGAATTCTCCATAGTAGAAGAAGCAGAAGCAGAGGTAGATGTCATTAACGAAAATCAGAACGTATTTGTAGTAGAGTAAGCGGAAGAAGAAAAATATCAAGAATCGTATTTAGGTTCTGATACCATGAAATAACTTGTAAAATTTGTATGTTGTATTCACGTACTTGGATGAGTTTATATACAAAGAGTATTGAGTCCTAACCCTAAAGAGAATAGATAAGTACAACATAAAACTATCATTATCTCTAAAGTATATCATTATCTCTAAAGTATATCCTTATCTCTATACAGTCACTTAAGTACTTCTTTATGAACTTGAAAAATGGCTAGAACATATCAAATGAAAGAAGCTGTTCTTCAAAATTTTAATAACTATCAAAATATGTAGCAACCAGTGTTGATCTATAAACTAATATTAATCTACTTAACTTTTAAATACACCAGCTCAAATATATGTTTTCGAATATATTTTTATAAACATCAAATGGTTGGTAGAAGAAGTAAGTTTGATGGAAGTACTGGTTTGGTCGTGAGTGAAGAAGGTCTCCTTGGTTTCAAATCATTCAAAAATGACTACTCGGTGAATGAATGGACGATTAAAAATCTAAAAAACTAGTCATTCAAATACGTGGAACTATCTTTTAACAATCTGTAAAACAATCCAACGAGTAAGATACAACATTGCCTCTTTATCAAAAGAAAAACATACAAAATTGCCCGGAAGCATACGGTAAATGGTTTTTCTTACGTTAAAGACCCTCCAAACTTTAAAATTCAACGTCCGCTATTATTAATTTGTGCAGATCATAAGTGTGAATAAAGGCTTAACTAATCTTTAAACCAACCGGTGAGAAAATAGATTGTTAAAAAACATGATCTCATCTTTGGCAAAACGTTTTAAAAACGGATAAGTATGTGGAGACTTTTCACAGGCACATGATATATAATGATCTTGAGCAGGTTTTAGTTGTGTCCTAACGTCCTTTGTGAGTTTGTGGTCCTTCGGCACAAATAATTGTTCGGATCGGATGAGAAAACAACAAGGAATTTAGGCCCATCGATTATTGTTATCAGCTTAACAAATATCAGTAGACTTCATATTTTTTTAAAGAAAAAATATCATTACACTCAAGAGTGTTATTGTAGCTGAATATATATATCCACGCCCATGTTTATATGAAAGAAAAAGAAAAACCTTTTTAAAAAAGCAAAAACTTAGAATTTTTCTTAGTTTTCCGTTTTAAAAACGAATAAGAGAAGCTCTATTTATATTTATAATTTATTTATCTTCATTAGCAAACTGCTAAATTTTATCGGATATTTAAAATTTCTTACAAGTCGAAGTTCAAAAATATATATTAGTAGTGGAGAAGAAAAATATGTATGTCCGAAAAAGAAATCCAACCGACAGGATGATGCTTTGCTGCTGCAGTAATAGAAGGACATGTGTAGAATACCTACCACGTGTCTGTATCAAAACCCTTTTCTCCATCTCATCTCAGCCATCCATTCTAATATTTTTGGGAAAATCGATTAAAAAACTTTCAAAATAGCATACACTAACACTTTAAACCTTGCATTTTTCGACTATCACTTTAAACTTTCAAATTGACATTTGTATCACAAAATTTTTTAATTTGGCTTACTTGTTCATCAAGTAAAAAGTTAACATGTCCAACAGGTAAAAGTGATGATGTGTCAGTTATTTTTGATAAATAATAATTGTTTAATAAATAAAAAAATAAAAAAATTCAAAAATAAAAAACCAAAAAAATAAAAATTAAAAAATATTTCAAAAAAATAATTAATTAAAATACAGAAAATGAAAAAAAAAAAAAAATTAAACAAAAGTTAAAGAAAAAATCACAAAATTAAAAATAAAAAATAAATAATATTCTCTTTTAAATTACAAAATTATTTTAAATAAAACAAACATATCATCGTGATAATAAAAATTTCAAACATATCACTAATGATGATGTTGGTTTCTCACATAACCATTAACGGTGACGTTTTTAACATATCTCTAACGATAGTTTGATTATTGACATATCTCTAACGATAGTTTCCGACATCATCATTAAAAACTTTGACATTGTCTATCATTTAAAAAAATTTTGACATATTTACTGTTTTAAACGATAGTTATCGAAAACATCGTTATTAACATATCTACCATCATTTTTAACGATGATGTCAAAAATTAACGTTAAAGATATGTCCAAAACGTCATTGTTAATGGTTATGTGAGAAACCACCATCATCATCAGTTATATCTTTGAAATTGTTATTGTCAACGATGATAAATCTATTTTAAAAAAAATCTTGTAATTAAAAAAAAAGATATTTGGAATTTTTCTTTTGAATTTTGTGCTTTTTCTTTTATTTTCTTTTAATTTTCTGTATTTTAATTTAATCTAATTTATTTTTGAAATTTTATTTCATTTTCTGAATTTTATTTATTTTTTTGAATGTTTATTTTAGTTTTCTGATTTTATATTAATTTTTCTGAACTTTTATTTAATTTTTTATTTATTTTATTAATTAAATAATTATTATTTTTCGGAAAAATCCTAACACATCATCACTTTTACCTGTTGGACATGTCAACTTTTTACTTGATGAACAAATAAGTCAAGTTGAAGGTTTTTTGTGGTACAAATGCCAATTTGAAGGTTTAAAATGATAGTCGAAAAAGTTCAAGGTTTAAAGTGACAATGTGTGCCACTTTAAATGTTTTTTATGCGGTTTTCCCATTTTTTTTTGTTCAACAATTAAATCATATACCCAAGAGTGGCTGCTATAAACTTTAAGTTGTATTCATCTTTTAAAAAATCAATGTGACGGTTAAAGTTAATCATCTGTTTAACACAGCATTTGAAGAAGTTAATCATCTTCATGTATAGTCAATTAAAATTTATTATTCACTTCGGTTAGCGTTCTGAAACGTCTATTTCTTTTAAATCAGAGTTTATTTTAATCATTGGATGCGCTAGGTTTTGCTTAGTTTAGTTTTATGAGATTTGATCTCTCTTGTGCCCATGAATCTTTATCTCTCCTATTGTAGGGATGCAAAATTCGTAGCTTAAACTCTTTAAGGTGAAGATTAGATGGATAGGAGTTTAGAATTCTTCTAGGACTTCAGTTTCCCGTTAATCTCTCTCGAGTTTTATCTCCAGTTATCTACGGCTTTGTATCCTTGTGTGTTACCTGATGTTCGATGAACATATTTTACACTGAAAAAGATGGTGTTAGTTGCGTGATAATAAAACTTTATTTTTCACATTCTCCAAAACTAAGCAACATTTAGATCTAGACATCTCTTGATTAACCCCCGCCCCCTTCCACAAGCAAATGTTTTAAAGTTTGTTATGTATCAAATAAAATTGAATCCAGTTTGTGTTACAAAACAAAATCAAATAAAAATGAATCAGTTACTTCACTTTTAACTACGATTTCGGATTTTTTTTTTTGTTGAAAAATGCTTTCATATAGCAGCAAATCATGTTTCATGACAATATTATCACACAAGAAAAAAAATCGCAAAATAACATTTATTAAATTTTTAAATATATTTACTTATAACTGGATTTGATGAATGATTAGAATTTTGAGTTTAATATTAAGAGAGTTGAGTGGGACCAAGATTTAGAAATTAGAATAAGTTACTGTTTTTGTTGTCAACTGAGTGATATTTTGAAAAACTGTAATTTTGGATAAAAGTAGTTTTAGAGAGTTGCCCTTTTCAATAATTTTTAAAATCTGTCTTTGATTAATAGGACCATTTTAAAAATAAAATAAAATAAAACGACCTTAAAAGTTATCATAATCTTACAGGAGAAATTGTTAAAAATAACACAAGTTAAGTATTATTTTACAAAAATACATTCAATCAAAAATTTATTAATATTTGGGTTTACACTTTAGTGATTATTGTTTTGGTTTTAGTTGAAGGGGTGGGATGGAGTTGAGTTTCTAATTTTTTTTTAAAAAATAGTTTAGTCTAATTTCATTATAAATTTAAAATATTTTTGAAAATTGTCATTTATTAAAGTTAAATTTGTAAAGTTGTATCAAACTTATGCTAGAATTACAATTTTTCCATTTTGCAGCTTAGCTAATTTGTGCTCCATTGTAAGAAATTTTTAAAACGTGCTTAAAATAGTTTGTGGTATTTTCGAAATTTGGTAACGATATAGTAACAAAGAAAACAAAAGTTAAAAATGTCAGCTTCAATAATATTAATATCTTATCATTTAAGTGGACAGGATATTGGCTATCCTATTTAAATCAGATGGCGCAGGAAATTTCTTATGTAGTTTCCTAATTGTTTATTAGTTTTCAGAAGTGCCAATTGTAGATTATTGATTGACAATTTTTATCAAAAACGACGTTGGGACCAAGAAGTGAAGATGTAGAATCATTCATTATAATTTTCTCCGATTAGCATGATCGCTTAAAACACGTAATAACAATTGTTTATTAGTTTTCAGAAGTGCCAATTGTAGATTATTGATTGACAATTTTTATCAAAAACGACGTTGGGACCAAGAAGTGAAGATGTAGAATCATTCATTATAATTTTCTCCGATTAGCATGATCGCTTAAAACACGTAATAACGCGTTATTTAGGTGGGCAAGATGGGGAGGTCCACGTCAATCCAAACAAGTTTGTTCGATTTGTAACTCTTTGTTTGTTTGGTAAAGCGTTTTGTTAGAAGGCGGCCAAAACATTTCCAAATATTTGTGAAAGACTTTCAAAAATGGAGAAGATCAAATATTTGTTGTTTGTAAATTAACTAGAGATTATACCTAATATACTGAATATGTTTTTGCATTAAAATATTTCCAAATAAATAATTTACGTTTTGTATATTGTTAGTTATTTGACTGTGTATGTATGAGTTTAATCGCATAATTGGGATGTAAAATTCGTTATTGATTTTACAGTGAAAAGATTAATTCAAAACTTAACTAAATAAACATCAAGTAATAAAAAATAAAGTATAAATTTCAGTTCTATCACAAGTTTAATAGTAATTTTAATATTTAAAATTTATGATGAAAATAAACTTAACAAACTTTTCTAAATATTTAGAAACTCAAATCCACCATTTAACATTAAACTCTAAACAATAATCACTAAAATGTAAATTAGAATGTTAATATATTTTTGATTCATTGAATTTTTGAAAAATGATACTTAACTTGTGGTATATTTAGGAATTTCTCAAAAATAAATTATCTGGAGTGACAACTTCATGTGAGATAATTAAGTATCTTTCATGAGATGCTTTGCTTGTAAGATAAAAAGAAAGAAAGAAAGTGTATCAAATTTGGAAAAGTGAAGAACAAATGTGTAGAAATGGTGGCCCATTTGTATCTTTCTCCATCAGAAATTCTAAGAAGATAACAAATTTATTTATCTATTTCTCTTTTTCCGCATATCTCTCGATTAAAATTTAGATTAGGTTTCCGTAACATATCATATTATGTTTAGTGCATTCCAAACGCTTTTGTATTACCAATGGTGACGTGAAATAGTGAAACACTTTGACAAGCATTTCCTAACATTTTTGTTGTTTTTTTATCATAGCCACACAAATGCCCTCAACTGCATCTAATTCCGGTTGACAAGCATTTTTCAACTCATTTTATTTTAGTGTTCATATATTTCGTTCTGTCATATTTTTCTGATGTAGTATATTTTTAAGATATTCTCTGGAGATGATAATTTTTCCAATTCATTTCGAATAACACTTTGACTATTTACTCAACTTTATTTAATGTTTTACGTAATTTTTATTTAATGTATACTTTTGCTAAGATTAAATAAAATGAATACCAGTGAAAATAAATTAGAATAAAAAAGAGGTACGGTTTTGTTAAAAATAAAAGAACAAATCTGTTAAATAGATATTTTTAAACTTTTTTTCATAAAAATAGATTTTAAAAAAAATTAAAAAGACCTTTTTATGTTAATTTTTTTTTAAATTTTAAGCTTCATCTCAAAAACTTCACCCTATAGTTACTCAAAATAGTATAAATATATATCTTTTACTAAAGTCTATTTTAATTATTTAAAAAAAAATCATTTTAATAACAAAAACATTTTTAGATCTATCATAAAATATTTTTCAAAATAAAAAGCACTTAGTAAATCACTTAACCTACAGAAAATTCACCTAATCCAACCAAGGCTGCGAGTCCTCTTACGTACGACTCTACCACATTTTAGCACATCATTAAACTGTTTTACATTTATTTGTGATAAAGTTGATAAATATTTTACGTTATCATTTTTGTAGTTTATTCATTTTCGAATAATTTTTGGACTAAAACGCTGATTAATCTCATAGTTATAAACAAATTATCGAGTATTTTAGACTGAAAAAATCCTCGAGTATATGCAAAAGATAAGATTTAATAGTAGACTATGAACAAATAGTCGATGAATTTTTAATCTAAATTACTCGATGATTTGTATATAAACTATGAGAATAATATATTGTTAATGTTATAGTTTATATACAGATCAAGTATTTGCAAAGGATATGATTTGATTATTAGTATCGATCTTAACGACCAAACTATTATGAATGATTAGTCTTCAACTCTTTTCATTGTTTGTGCTAGAAAAAATATAGAAGATTTGACAATATGAATATAAAACAAAAAGAAAAACCAAAGATAAGCAAAAAAGGGAAAATATGTTAAAATTTAAAGTAATGTACTCGTTAATTGCTTTTATCATAACGTCTTACTATTCTATATCTTATCAGCAACTTTTTGACTTTTCAATTAACTTTAGAGACGGGAAAGAAAAACGAAATTGCACGACAAATGGATGATTATGATTATTACGGCCGGGCACGAAGCGAATATAATACCGTAATTTTTAGTATTTGTTTATTTTATATTTTACAGATATTTAATTTTGTAATTTATTTTGATTCGAAAAAATATAGATATTCGGTGTTTTAAATATCCAAAACTTTTATGGATATTTGAGAATATTTACGGATATTTATGGTTACCTTATTCATTTTGTTTTGTATAAAGTAAATCCAGAAAAACTTTAGATATTTGTTTTTTAAATATCTTTTACATAATATAGAAAAAAGTAAAAAATTAATGTAACTATATGTTTCATAAATTTTAAAATTAAAATTTTGATGTAAAAGAATATTTGTTAAAAATTGTATTTTTCTATAAAGATGTTATATTTGTTTCTTAATTTAATATTTTTATAAGTAAGTTATAAATAAATCTAATAAAAACTTTAAATGATAATTATATAAGATTATACATTTAAATTTTATAATTAGTTATAGATGTATATCTATATGTTTAAAAGTCAGAGCGGAGCGGATATCCGTCTCTAATTTTTTTAGTATTTGTAATTTGCTTCATTTTTAACGGATATTTATTTTTAATATTTGAGTTGCTTTGAATATTTATGGATATCTGAATTTTTCGAATCGAATCGAGTCGAATAATAAATCGAATTAAATTTAACTGATAAAATGTCCACCCCCAATGATTACATTATGCACCAAAACCTCATTTCATCTCTGCCAAATTTCAGTCCATTTTCACCCGCCAGCTTACAACTAGTTACAAGGTCCCATACAATTATGCATTCTTACATGCCATAAGGAATATCTTCTTTTATTTTTTATATATATACAAAAGATAATTGGACAAATACGTTATTGGACCATATTTACAAAAGATTAAGCCGGCCAGCCCCAATGGCCCAATCCTTGATCAAAGGATCATGATAGATATGTATTTCATTTAAGCTGGATAAAACTTTTAATGCATATTTTTCATTCGACAATAGAAATATATTCAAACTTATGCTTCTGTTTTACGATGTAATCTGACCATTCAATATATATGTTTTTGTCGCTTGTGAAAGGTAAAAGTAATAACTTGTGGGTGCATTGTTCCTTTAGAGTTTACTCATGGATCGATACTGAGAATGATGAGGTACATTATCTGAATCAATTGCTTGACTTGCTTAACCATCCATTAGTCGCGCTATCGAACGTTTGGATCATAATATCTCTTCAGTCTTCACTCACCAAACATGCTGGAACTTGTGTGATCGGGTTTTAACACTTAAAACTACCAGCATAACCGTAAAGAAAACAAATAATTAATGTTACATGATTTGTGTAAATCAAACTATCTGGATATTGTACCCTCTCTATTTCATAAAAAAATATTATTTTGACTTTTTATTTGTTATACAAAATGTGTCATTTTAGAATTTTCAGTACACTTTATATTTATTTTAACTTAATATTATTTAATACATTAATTTGATAAATAATTTTATTTATCTCAAATATTATTAGAGGGGTCTATTCAATTTAAGTTTAAGGTGATTTGATTTTTGATGAGGTTTTAGATGATTTCAATGAATTATAGAGTTTAAAGTGATTTTTGTTAAACCGCTTAGAATATCACCAAAAACTATGGTATTTGAGTTTAATTTTTAACAAAGAAACTCCATTCAAACATTCTAAAATCATTTGAAAACTTTAAAACCCAACAACTTAAAATATTTTTAATAACAATAAATTTCATAATGCTTTATGCAAATAAAAGTGAATTTTATGTTTGAATAACAATGAATTTTTCATATTAATATAAATCACCTAAAATTTTCAATTGAATACAACTCTTTAGTACTAACTATTGGTTGGTCTGCGCTACGCGCAGATTATTTGCATCTTTATCTATTGAAATATGTAATTTATTTTGTAAATATATTGTTTTATTTGTAATTTCTTTGATATTTGTGTGTCCAAACAAATGAATTTGGTATCAAGGTAAACATGTAGAAATTACCAATAAAATTTAGTTGTCATCTCGAATAAAAGAATCCACGTCCCAAGATAAATATTAAAAAGATAGCACACACTATATTAATATAGCACACTCTATAGTATAATAACCAAAAAAATCAATAAATTCCATAAAAAGATATGCGCCAATGTCATTAAAGTCGGTTCCGTCCTATATTTTTTTGACATATCGCAGTTAAATCACTCTATTTTGATCTTCGACTTATATTATTATTCTTGTCAAACTAATTGTACTTGTATCCCAAGATTTGGACTTCACATTTTTCACACCAGGAACAACAAATGGAAAATGGTAAATGGTAAATAAGATTTAGATCATAGATTACTCTCCTTACGTACCGGACATCTTATGTTCATACGAAGTCATGGACTGATGCATTCAAAATGGAAATCGTGGCCACAAATAAGAGAGCATACGTTGTTTTCATGGTTTTAGTGTTCGAAGCAGATAGTACACAAATCTTTTTCTTCTGCCGCCGTTGGAAGCCTAATTGTTCCCTCTTAGTGTTGACGTCAATGATATTTGAAGAAATAATTATGAAGTGTGGAAGAGGAGATTGAAGTTGTGTACTCAAGACAGTGGATGGTTCTTTCTTGCTTGTACTTGGGCATGGTGGATGTCATTTTGTTTTGGTCATATATTGACGTCCAATATTATTATTATTATTATTATTATTATTATTTTTATTAAGATAGACATAGTGGTTAACGATTACATTATCTTTGATGTAACAATGTGTTATTGCAAGTGAGTACACTGATATCTGTAATGGTTTGGAAGAATTTTGTTGTGATGATCTTGATTTAAATAATTTATGTCTTTTTAAAAAAAAAAATCAATAGAATCAATGTTTGCTTGTGTTATCTATGTCATTGATGTGGTAGTTTTGTTTGATTTTGTTTTTTTTTTTAAAAGCTTTGCATTAATTAAATCTTAATTGATTTAATTTTAATTTAGTTTTTTCTGGTTTATTAACATATTTACTACACAAAATAGTTATTTTAGAATAATTAAATTTATATACATTTTAAGTTTAATAATAATTAAAAATGTATTGATCTTATATATATATATATATATATATTACTTATATCAAACATTATTATTTAAATAGTTGTGATTATTGAGGATATAAATAAAGTTGATTCATTTTAAACGCATGTGAAAATTAAATTGACACTCTTTAAAAAGCATATAACTTTTCAAAATTAATTGAATTGGTTAAAATTTTAATTTTAAACAACAAAAATTCTATTTCTAAAATGAATTTATTTTTTTTTGGCATGATTCAATTTTTTTATTTTTCTCTTGATTTGCGAATAAAATTCATTATTTATGTCGTACGGTTCTTTTAGCATTATTTTAAAAAGCAATACAGCTCATGAGCTCAGCCTTGAAAAGTTAATTGAATATTTTTCCTAAAAAAAGGAGCATATTTTTATTAAATTTAAAGAGTTTCTAAAACTTACAATTGTTGATGAGATACGAATCCGATACGACATCGTTTTAATAATTTTACATTTTTTCTGAGTTAAATAACCTAGAACATTCTACGTCTTCGCGAGCACGGCGTGGTTAGGATTAGCTTTCCCCCTTTTCATTTTCTTCAACCATTTGCATATGCATGTTCTTTGATCTGTTTAACTATAACTGCTTGAGACTTATTTTTCGCCGATTGAACAATGTTCTAGTGAAAACACACAAAAAAATGATTAAATAAACCATGTATTATATAAAAATGATTTTTGTTGAGAGAAAATAACAAATATATATATATATATATCCACGATGGTATAACATAAAACGACGTTAATTGTGATTTTGATGACATTAGAATATTAACATATAATGATATACACAAAACACAAGCTTAATCATCATAACTATACACATTGGCTAAAAAAATTCAAGAGTCAGGTCCACAGAAAATCTTCTTCAACTTGGATTCTTTGGCATAACCATAACCTAATGGACACGGCAAAACATGAAAGTATAAGTAAAAGCTATCTCATTAGCAAGAGATAGTTTTGGCAACTTCTTTTGACTAACCTTTGATGATAAAGGAGGCAAAGTCTTCTCTCTTGATACTCTTGGTTTTATCTACGTCCCGATTGCACCATGTTGTCGTTACTCTATTATATATTCTTATCTATTGGTACAGAACATTCCAAGTCGTCTATCTTAATAGGTAGCTCTCTAAGCTTCAATTTCTTTCTCTAAAAAATGTTTTTCCCTCTCACGCCGTATCAAAATGTCTTTATCGAGTTCAAAACATATTGCTGCTCAAGCTGCTTGCTCTTTTTCAATGCTTATCTAATTCATTTACCATTTTTCTCTACATATCTAACTTTTTTAAAAACATGAGGGAGTATTTTGTTTCAAGCTCTGGCCAATGAAGCTAATATTCTCTATTGGTTTTACATCGTCTGTAACATACCAAACCTATTAACACAAAATCATCTGAGACACATAAATAAATAATAATATTGGCCAGATCAAAGAAAACTGAAAATGATAAACTTGTGATTTTGTGTCTAGAGCAATGAAAACTTTCAGGAGTAATGAAAACAGAGTAACAATAATCTATGGTTTTGTTACATCTTCGATAGAAACAATTAAGGCAGCGACAACAATAGCAAACTGAAAACACATAAAGTCTATGATTTTGTTTACCTTGACTAATGCCTTGCCATATATCTTCAGGATATTTGATTCCTTCATTAATCTTCCCACCCATTGTTGCTGCTTCTTTTCTTTTTTCTTTCTATATATCTTTCTCTGCAAAATGAAAATGAAAAGAGCCAAAAATCTTCTCTACCTTTTAAAAAAGCATGGAGAGAGAGAGAGAGAGAGAGAATATATATTATGATTGTGAGTTTTGAATCTTCTGACAGAGATGAACATGGAGAGGACTTAAAAACAATATTAAATTAACGTTGAAAAATAAGAAGTTTAGGCATTGTTTTGATAAATCAGAGTTTTGAGTTTTGAAGCCAAATTTGTTTTTAGAAATATATAAAGATTGATTATTTTTCCAAAACAGAATAAGTTATAAGAACGGACTAACCTTGCCCATGTCAATACCCATAAGCTTCCCAAATAAATCAGAAGTCGCACATCGAAGGTGGAGGTACACCGGTCGGACTTCAAATCAGCGAGTAAAACATATGAGTTGCCCATATAAGCGAAATATAATTTTCTTCTGTTTTAAAGATTTTCGAGGCAATGAATGATGATACAGTTAAAGATTTAAAGTCACATTAAATATATCATCACATTGAATGATGATAAAAGCTAAGGCAGGTTTTATAACTGGGAAGATACAATGAATGTGAAAATCTGGTAGGAGTGGGCGGAAGAGTTAAGGCAGTCGTTAATGATGATGATTCAATGCAGTTAGTAACGGTTCAGAAGAAAAGAATCCCAGAGGAAACGGAAGGAACAGAGCTAGAGCAAGAGATTTGTCATGAAGATCCGTCGTAGAACAACTTTCGGAATACCACATTGTCACTTGAACTTCCAGATAAACGAAGAGAAGGATGAACCCTAGATTGGTCCTCCTGTGTGAAGAAAAGCCTAGTCACTACAGAATTTGGTTCTCTAAAAACAAAATAATTTAAGCCTAAATGCAAATTATAAGATAACGGCCCATTCAGAAACCAAAAACTTAACTCGCGAGAGGCTTTTCTGATTCATGTGCTCCCTATTTAAGGTCCAGTGTATAATACAATTAAACTAAAAGCCCAAAATGGTTTTCAAAAAGATTTTTAGAACGTAAATGTTTGTTCTGTTGAAAATGTTTTTGAGATGACACGTGACAAAAAATGTCCTATGCATATTGATGATGTGGACAGCTTAAAAAAAAGACAAAATTCAAGTTTATTATTATAGATAGACTATTAACTATGTGTGAAAAATGTCAAAACTGTTAGAAAATAGTGATTAGTCATCAAAAGACATATTTCCTAGCGATACTGATCTTCATCACTTGTTAGATAATGATCATCTATCTCATGAAGACACATGTCTCATGACTAATATTGTGTTTGTCATTATCACTAGTACACATGTCATTATGTGTGTATTGTTTCATCTCCTATAAATAGGGATTTTATGGACTGAAAATAATAATGAGAAGCTCAACACTTCATCTTTTCAACGTGACTTTGTCTCTCACACAAACAACATACTTATATACAATAATACAAATATATAAAAGTATGCATCTTAGCTAATAGTTCATAACACGTTATCAGCACGAACGCTCTCCGACCAACGAGAAATTAGCGAGATAAGTTTTAATTTATGTCTTTCAATATGTTAATTTATTTTAATTTTATTATTGTTCCGGAATGATAGGCTACGCCTTCTCCATTTATTTTTCGGGATGATATGCGTTGTTTTTCTCGACTGATCGTTATGGTAGGCTATGTGTTCACGATCAGATGATCACGTGGTAGGCTTTGCCTCCGTGAACTGAAAAAAAAATACACGTGGTAGGCTTTGCCTCCGTGAATAAAAAGAAAAAGTCAACATGGAAGACTATGTCTCCTTGGACCTTGAGTAAAAAGAAAAGGTTAAAATGGTAGAATATGTCTCCTCGAACCTTGATAAAAATGATCAATATGGTAGTTTATGACTCCTCGGATCATGTGGTAGGCTAAGCCTCCAATTTTATTTATGCCTTTAATTTCTGCATTTAAATTATATGTTTAAATTATGTATTTATTATATGAATATAGTTATCATGTCAAAATTGGAAAAGCTCAAAATAAATACTCTTGATATTACGAGAAATAATTATATGACTTGGGCAGTGAGTGCAAAGATGCACCTGAAGAAAAAATGAGCTTTTAGAAAACATTGATATAAACTATATCGGATGAGGAAACGATAAAGCCATAATATTTTACACCACTTCAATGATAGTTTATAAGATGAGGTATATCCTGAGAAAAGATATTTAAGATCTTTGATAATTAAATCCTTGAAAGAAAGGATTCACTAAATAGTTGGCGTTGATGTAAATCCTCTGTGAGAACAGAGAAAAAAAAATGAAACTCATGATACTAAACCATCAAGTCTGTCCTATTAGGAAAGGACGAGGGTGTACCGCTATCGTGGTCGTGAAAGAGGACGAAGAAAGAAATTCCATCCCTATGAAATAATAAGAACTTCCACGTAAATGAATGGTCAGGTGATAAAAAGCAAACAGAAAAAAGGTTTGCTACATATAGGGCAAGAAAGAACATTGGATATGTATTTGTCGTATGCCAAAATATTTAGTCGATCTGTATCGAGTATCAAAAAGAAAAAGTGAAAGGAAGTGAATTTAACTTCATCTCTTATGAGCCCGAATCATCTTTTCATGGCTTGAATACTCATCTTGATGTTTTAGATTTTCTGGTTGATCCAGAAAATAAAATTGAAAATATTGATGTGGCATGAGAATTATTTTCCTTGATAAGATTTTGAGATTCAGGATGGAGATATATATACTTGGCAAATATTTGATCATCGTACATGACTAGTAAAAAAAATATCTCTCCTCTCTCAAAATAAATAATTATAGTATCTAGTACTATATAAATTACTATTTGGCTCTAGAAGAGCATATGATGAAAATACATGCATAAGAAAAAAAAATAGCAAAAGTATAAATAGTGGTAAACCTAAAGTTTACTGATATATAGTCATCTCGAATAATGTTATGGACATTATTGTGAAATGTTGAAAAACCAGAAGTTTTTCACGTAGAAAATGTCGTAAAGAAAATAAAGAAAACCATCATGGGTGATGAATCATCTAACAAGTTTATTGGATGTGATTTCTTTAAATAGACCCCAAATAAGGATCTCACTCTAAAGATTTGAAACATAATTCATCCAAAAATGGAAAAACTAAATATGTTATTGGTTCTAGAGTGGGATTATGTACGAGATTTTAGACATGAAGTGTCATCATCTCGAGGGGGAGAATTTAAGAATCCTAGTGAGTGAAACATTGAGAAGATTATGTTCGCACTCGAGAAAGAACTTGATAAAGTAAATTCAAGTAAGATGATCCCCATGATCGGCTGTAAACATGCAGTTGTGCATAGACATATACAATTCAGAGGGATAAAGTATACAAATAATTATAGATATGCTCGCAAGATTGTTGGAAGCATATAGGCAGCTTATGAATGAGATATGAGGAATAGATTATCATTAAAAGTAATGTATCCTCATAGGAAAATACATTTTCAAAATGACTGCCAGACATTTTGATGAAATAATGAAATCTCATATTCCAGCTGAAAATGCTCCAATAAGAAAATGTGTCCTAAAAGGACGATATATGAGTATATGCACGCTAGAGACGTGATATACCACTTTGGTTCCAAAGAATCCTCGAAAAGGAGCAAATATATAAATAGAGGATGAATCTCATGAAGAGACCGTTGATATGGTTAATGTATAGTCAGGTACTTGGGTAAATCATCGATGATGATAAAGAGATCTCGATTTATCATATCAATACGGGTAAAAAATGGAACTAAAGAGAAAATAGATTGTCGATAATAAATGATAAAGCGCTATATAAATGAAGATCATGAATTTACCTCTATGTATGAGTGTAGAAGAAATGATTGGAAAAAGCGAAATGAGGCAATCAAGTCGATATAAAGCTCGTAATAAAAAAGAGAAATTTTTGGACCAAAAGTCCAAACATCTAAAAGATGTATATTTCTCGAGAGATGAAATGAAAAAAAAAAGAGGCCTTGAGGTATGAAAATGGCTTGTTCCAAGGCCACTAGAGAAAATTTATAATAGATGTAGTATATTAATATATATGGCAGGACATAAACGACTTGAGTTGCATCTCGATTTTTAATAATCCCCGGAGGATTAGTGATATCAAAAATTATGTTCTCGAGAATTCATAAATTCTGAAAGAGTTATAACAAGACGTATATATAAAGAGAAAATTTGGGTTGAAAGATATCCCCAAAATTTAAACATCTATTGAAAGTGATGTTGTTTTGAACGGCATTGAGAATATATCCGTTCTCTCCGAGGTATGTTTTTGACTTAAAGTTCATTTATTTTAGAAAACCCGAGTTTGGTATGGTTTTGCAGATACATGCTATTTATAAAGTCGAACACAAACCAGATATGGTTTAACAATTGGTGAAACCACGATTATATGGCGTTCCAAGAAACTATCATTGTTTTCGGCTCCTTCGAAGCATGTCGATACATGCTTCGAAGAAGTAGACATCGAGTATCTACGACCATGCGACAATCTGGTTGACTTGTTCACAAAGGTTCTCCTATTACAAAATTTCGAAAAACACATTTACAGTGTCGGAATGCGGCATATGCATGACCTATGAAGAAAAATCTATGTCCATCATTATCAAGAGGAGAGTACGTCACTGTACTCTTTTTTCTTCGCCATGGTTTTTATCTCTTTGAGTTTTTTTTTCATGACTAGGTTTTCAACGAAGTAATATGTAGTACAAGATGACTAATCAAGGGGAAGTGTTAGAAAATAGTGATTAGTCATCAAAAGACATATTTCCTAGCAATAGTGATCTTCATCACTTGTTAGATAATGATCATTCATCTCATGAAGACACTTGTCTCATGACTAATATTGTGTTTGTCATTATCACTAATACACATGTCATTATGTGTGTATTGTTTCATCTCCTATAAATAAAAAGTTTATGGATTGAAAATAATAATAAGAAGCTCAACACTTCATCTTTCCAATGTGGCTTTGTCTCTCCCACAAACAACTATATAAAAGTAAGCATCTGAACTAATAGTTCATAACAAAAACTTTTTGAAAAATAGAATGAGTACTAAATAATTCGCCTCACGTAAATTACACATCAGTACATCAAAAGTATTAAACCTAGAAAACCATTTTACTAATTGACTTTTCCCTTTATAATTATTTTGTTTTTAGATCTGGTAGTGGACTTATTATTAGAGCTTAGCAGCTATGCCCATTATCTCATTAAGTAGTTCTTTTAAAAGGCCCATATCTGCGAAAAATAGAAAGAGAAAGTTTAAATAGGATGAAGTCAAAGAAAAATCAAATGCCTTTTTTTGCCGTTAAAAAAAAAGGAAGTCAAATGCCTTGCAAGACTACTAAGCAATCACTAATCCGTAATTTTAATCGGTGTATAATAGACTACTCATAATTAATTAATAGCGCATAAATGGGTCACAATGTCTCAATTATATTACAAACAAAGACTTATTGGTTTGCATCACTTTATGATATATGCTCATTACCAAAAGCCAATCCCTAACTTCTTAAAGATATCATTAATTAATATTGTTGTATTGATTTGATAAAGGGAACATTATTATACAATCATTTATATACCAAGTTACTGTGTGATCACATTATTGAGTCCATGATTGATCATTATATGAGCTACATAACTTATTGTAAAATTTTCATGAGCTGCAGAATTTCAATTCGGTTAGCATTTAAGAACTTTAAGACCATACAAAAATATTATTTAGGTAATATTAAAAATTGATTATTGAAAGAAGTAGTAAAAAAAAATATGAAGAAGGGTTACAAACTAACTGAGTCGGGTTCCGGTTTACAGTTAAGATCCAAACCCGAGTTCGGTAACCCGACCCGATCTATTCCATCTAATTCTCCGTCTCGAACGGCGTTAGTATCCACTGAGCTCCTCAATCCAAGCCTCTGACTCCGTTTCCTCTTCTTAGACGTTAATTCTCGCTCAATGACACCACGGTTAACTCTGGCAACCGTTCGTGTCGCCACGTGTACTCTCCGTAATATCCTGAAGAACTCATCCACCTCTTCCTCCGTCACCGTACGTACATCTTCCGTTGACGACTTCACTAGCTTCCCGTCACCGTTATCTTCTTCACGGCGTTCATCTTTCTTCTCCGAGCTCATCATGTTAGCTACAAGAAAACTACAACTTAGCTAGAAAATAAAACTGATATTTATTTTGGTTTATTACGAGACTACTCTTCTTATAGCCCGTCGGTGTGGACTTTGAACGGTCGATATCGTCAACCGGTAAATAAAATGGACGGTCCAGATTGATGATGACATCATCATTGAAACGTTGAAGCATAAAGGTCTATGACGTAGGCTTTCAAATGGACTTTCGAATAAAGGGATGTCAATGTGGAAATTTTTGTATCTACTTTACATTAATTATAGAAGATCTATAATTTTATTATATAAGTAAGACCAAGAGCTTTGGGACAACATGAACATAACAAGAAATAAATGAAAGAAAAAGACTAAACAAAGAACATTGTAAATTGTGAACATAGTTTTTTTTTAATTATTAGTAGGTTTGGACTGAAACCCTAATCACTTTAGACCGGAAACCACAACATGTAATAATTGTTTTAATTTAGTTTTGCTCGAATTCGAAACTTCTGACATAATGATCGGGATATTTTCTAATTAAACTAATAATCTTTGGTAATTGTAAACATAGTTAACGTGTTGCTGCGATTATTTATTTCTAATTTTTTAATCTATTTTTACTATTATATTAAAAAAACACGTTTGTTGCAATGGTTTGCCAAATAATATAAGCACTAGTCGATATTGGTGTTCTCGTTTCAGAAATCATGTTAGTGATTTACTTGTCAGAGATAATAAAAAGAAAATTGAGGAAGTATCTTAATCAAAACTTCAAATGTTATTAGTCCGTGATTGTAGCAGAAAAATAAACTGAACGTTCGAAACTTTGTCAGGTCTGATCAGTCCATGATGGTAAATACACGAAGACGTCAAAGTAAACAAGAGAAGAGACCTAGCTTAAGTCATGATGGTGTAGAATGTTCTTAAATCACAATGCAAGGTGACTAGATTATCTAACAGTTTGAGTTTTATCGTAAATGTTATTCCGATGCATTCGGGTATCTATGACGCTATCTTTGTTTTAATCTTTGTTATTATTCTCTAGTGCTTTCAAATATTTCTGTTTGAAACTTTCAACCAATGTAACAACCCTAAGTTTTAAGTTAGTGAGATAAAGTGTTTGCACACAAAAAAGCTAGGAAAGTAATTTTGAAAAAAAAAGAGATAACATAAAGACATACTTGCTTCTAGGCATCGGCGTTCGGGTATCTGTTGACATTCGGGTCGGGTTATTTGGATTTCGGTTCTATTTTATAACACTACATAGGTCTCATTTTAGTAAATTTACAAATACGAGCCGGGTTTGGATATAACACATCGGTTCCGGGTCGGTTTTGTATCATATCCTAAAGTCCGTATATCGTTCGGATTCGGGTTATTTCGGATCGGTTCGGATACACCTGAAGTAAAATCTAAAGTTTAAAAGCAAAACATATGAAATATAAACTTATATATATATATATATATATATATATAATTTGAGTATTTAAGGTACTTATTTAAAATTTAAATATTAATTATTAGATATTATATATGAAATTCAATATTTGAAACATATATTTATTTTTCATGTATTTATATTATATATTAATTTGAATATTCAGATCGTTTCTTCGGATTTTTTGATTTTTCGGATTTTTCAAATTATCCATTCAGATTCGATTAATAACACTTCTGATTTAGATATGTTTCATACCATCTTATAAGATTCGTTCAAATATTTTTACGTTTTGGATTGGATACGAATTAAAATTTTTGGTTTAAGTTTAGTTTGGTTCGGATTACGAATTTAATGCCCATACCTACTCGCATCCTTCAGATTCTTGGACATATATAAAAATGGGCTTAACTAGAACTTTTAGTTTACAATATATTGTAATTGGGCTCTTAGATGGGCTGTATAAACACGAATAATCTGTAAATAATTGGCGAGCTCGAAAATGACACATGAAAATATAAATAATAAAATAAAGACAAAATAGTGGGGTCCACGTAGGCGGCTAAGCTGTTTCCCATAATCCAAGCTTCCGTCCACTACTTGACTTCTCCTCTCCCTCTCGACACTCTTCTTTTTCAACTCTCCACTTTCTCTGACGTGTCCACTTATTACATACTAACTAGTTCTCTATTTTCCACATTTAAATGATATTAATAGCTTGGAAAATTTTATGGTCGTCGATAGTTACATATTTATTACTCCATCCGTTTCATATTAAGTGTCGTTTTAGATTAGAGAAATTTTTTTGTTACAAAATAAGTATCGTTTTCGACTTTCGATGCAAAATTTATTAATTTTATTCTGCAGATTATTTTTCTATTAGTTGAAATATGGTTAGGTGTATAGGTAATTGTGTTTTTATATAGAAAATATGTAAAATTAATTGTTTTCTTAATTTGTGTGCAAAAACCTAAAGTGACACTTATAATGAAACGGAAGGAGTATTAATATTCCACGTGCTCAAATGTGGACATTTAAACACCACGTGACAATGATAATCCGACACCTGTATGAATGAATTAATGTTCACAGAATAAACGAAATACATATTTTGTTCGTAGACTGCCGGTTCTAATTGTTGGCTATCTCGGTTTATATTGGTTTGATTTGTTTTACTTTTTTTTTGGTTAGCTATCCATTTAAACTTAGATTAAGTGTGTTAGATAATCTATTTATTTTTTCAAAACACTTCCGTGTATTCATGTCTAATCTATATGGAATAAGATATTAGTTTAGTTATACTATAGAATATATTGATGTTTTCTAAACATAATTGGCCTGTAAGTTACCGGGCTGGAAACATATCTAGAAAATATAATCTATCTATGTTAATATATTATAAAAAATATATATTTTAAAAAAATTGCTAAAGGATCTTTGAACCCTTAATCCTTGTTATCTAACACTATCCTATTTCCACTAGTGCTACTAAAAATTTATACAAAATTGTAGTCATTAAATTAAGTTATTTATTAATGGCAAGAAACATGAGCTTCTTCGGCCTCTAACGAGGGCCGCCTCTGTTTCTAAGTAAATAACTATCTGATATAACTAAAACATTTTTACGTTTCGATGATGAAGTAACGTGAATTTATATGTATGAATATATTTTTTGTCAACTACCTATAAAAGATTTTGAACTAATTTTCTACTTTTAGCTTCTTTTGCTGAGAATTCGTACAGATATTTTTGTTGCGCGAAATATGATTAAACTTAAATTCTCAAACGCTTCTTGTAAAAGACTGAACGAAACTATCTAAAGTAGAAATCAATTGAATATCCAATTTGGATACACGGTTTAACCATATAAAATTTCGGATTTATTTTGTTACTATAATTTTTCGCTGTGTGTAGAGTATAGACTTTATTTCTTTTGTTATGTTTTTATTTTAACACTAGTTAGAAAGTTTCTTCAAATTAATCTACTGCCTTTGCAGAAAAAACGTTTGGTCGATAAGGAGTGTTTAGTATGGGCCATTGTACATTAGATTTGGCGGAGAAAATACATTTTCTTTCTTTAATAGTATTCTCTTGTCTTCACTCTTCACGTAGGGTAGGCAAGTCACATGCATTCAGCCGTGCGTTCACTGTTTTCTTTTTTCTTTTTACTGCTCACATTTCTTGCTTAAATTTGGTTTAGTTAGGGCAATTCTCTAAAATGTTTTTTTTTTTTAAAAAATTATCATCAAAATAGCTCTTAAAAAAATGATTGAAATCGATTTTTTTTATTTTAAAAATTATAATTATATATATATATATATATTAAAACTTCATTTTCGAAACTCAATTTAATAACTCTAAATCATAAATCTATATTTGTTAACTTTACATACATAAATTTATATATACACATTTTACTAAAACTTATTTTTTGATTATTTTTCTCTTTAATGTTATTTTTATGATAATTTTTTTATAGCGATTATAAATTATTTCTCTTTAGTTATTGCATACGAAAACTTTTGGTTTATATTAAACCTATTCTCCAAACGCTCTGACTGGTAGTTTTGTAAATAAGAAGAGTAAACAAGTCTGGACGAATGTGGCAGTTGCCAGCGATAATAAAAAAGCTGTGAACACGTAAACAAACAAATCTGGAAATCACGAGTGCTTAGCATTTTCTTGATGAAAACGAAAGAATGTGACCTTTCTTTTCATTTTTCTTTGATTCAATTTAAATAATTTAAAATCTCAAGTTGATATATATATCTGTCAGGTTAACCCGTAGTGGCTGCGATTGCAAATAATGCACGCTCAATTTTTTTCTTTTCTGAAAAATGAAAGCTTAAATGGACCAGGCTCAAAACCTTCTTGAACGAGCTGGTCCATTGTGTAACAACAAATTTGTAAGCTAAAAATAGGAGTTTGTTCGTGTTTGGAGTAGCATAGCATGACGCAGAGCAAGTTCTATACATGTAAAATGAAATGATAAAAACTATATGGAACGTTTTTTTTGCAAAAAGAAAAAAAAACTGTATGGCTAAGAGTTTGCTTTAGCATGAAGCAATTAAATACAATGTTATCACATTACTAAGGTATTTTCATCTACACTCTATAATTAACTTCAAAATACAGTTGAATTACTTTTACTTTTATTCATTATTCATTTTCTAGTTCATTTTTAATAAAATAGAATAAATTATAAAGTGGGATAGAAATGCTCTGCTTAATTTCTAGTTAACTTAAACCTAAGATTTTGCATCAAGAAAAACTATTAAACTTAAGTTTTTGAGAAAAAAAAATAGAACAAGAAGTTTATTCTTAACTGCTAAGACTTGATGATAAGTTAGTAATTTGTGAGTGCAGTTCAAGTATTGTCTTGGATAAATAAGAAATAAGTATGTTTCTAATAAGTATGTTTCTAGTCGTGTGTACTGAGAAAAATTTGGATTAAATATATATTAGATCTTGAACCGCACTATAAAATACAATAAATATATATATATATATATATATATATATATATTTTTTATATATATATTTTTGTAAATAATTTAAATTTTTATGTATATTTTGAACTTCTCAACGTAAAGCTTATGTTTGCTAGTTAATTATTACTTAACCTGAAATTTCATGTTTTATTTATATTTTCAAATAATATTTTTATATTGTAATGTAATCATATTTGAATCATACATGTAGTATACACTAGATTTGAATATAACAATATAATGACATAAAAACCAACTTTAAATATTTTTAATGTAAATTATGCATATCATTATTATTAGGTCCGTGCAAATACTGTCAAAAGCAAAAAACAATTCTAATATAATTAATATTATTTTTAGAAGTGATATATAGTTATTAAATTGTCCACTTTATAAATAAATAGAAAGTTAAGTTTTAATTTTAAAATCAGAATGTTAATAAAGAATTATATTTCTTTTTTTAAAAAAGTAAAATATAAAAACAAATAGTTGTATATAAAATTTATCAGTAGATCGTGATTCAACAAAATTGTTTAACAAATTTCTAATTTATAAAAAAGTGTTTTGGAATCTACGTGTGTTCCTATTTTTGGTTTGACTTTGAACTCTCAAAAATCTACTTCAGTTTATGGAACGTGACCAAAAAGACTATACATTTTCTATCTATAGTTGACTGTTTTTTAAAGTAATTACTTTATTTATATCACTAATTGTTGTATAATTTGTTTGATGGAGCGTGAAATTAATAACTAAGGCCTGTTCATTTGTAAAAAGTTAAGTTCCGTCAATCACTGACTTCATGAAGATTCTGATGAATTCAGAACGTTATTGAGTTGTGAAATATTCGCACTGTATTCATGTCAACTCAAATTGGTAAGAAGACTTTTAAATTGTGATGAAAAATCCTTGGGTTGGTAACAACTAGCAATTGTGGGGATGGGACAATCCCACGTTCGATATTGGCCTTCTTTGCCTCCATCAAAACATAGAAAAGTAAACTAACCTCTAATTCAACGTCTCAAGTTATCATATTTATTAAGCTCTAACTGGTAACCTTACATGAACAAAATGTATAGAAAAATAATAAATGAGAATAAAATTATAAGAATGATAAGGAATGTTTATTTTTTTTATCAAATTAATAAGAAACAATTTTTCTTATCAAATTTAATAAAAAGAAATTTTGTTCTATTCTACAATAAAAGGAACGAGCAAGAATGAAAAGGAAAAACTATTCTTTATGAATGATAAAATTTTGCATGAATATTAAAGAATGCATTGTTACTCTTTTTCTTATTATCATTTATAGCCTTAGTGTAATCGAGTATTCGTTACTAGTCACTACCAACCATATTGTATATTTTTATTGAATATTATTTCATTTGTCTACTTCACAGCAGCAGGCACAGTGCAGTAGCAGTGACAAGTAGTGCATGTATACAAATATTATCAGTATTATTTTTCCGCACTAAAAAAGCACATTTTTCTTTTACCATTTGTCCAGAAAAATAATTCCAAAATTAGTTGTATGTTTTGTTACCATATTGTAAAAAGTTTCGCCAATCCGAATGCATTAAAAGGGGTCAGTGTCTGTGGTTGAACTAAAAGCCCTTATTGAAAGAAAACACAAAAAGAATTGAAATTTCATCTAACTTTTTCTTTTAACTTTAATTCTCTTTACTGAAAAATTTATTGAGATCTGTATTTATATTGATTTTATTTTTTATAAATGCTCATTAACAAATTCCTCGATTCTTTAAATTTCTCATTTACCAATTTGAAGAGTTTCTTTTTAGATTCTTTTCCGACAAATATTTATTGTTTGTCACTGTGTTAAAAAGGGAGCCACGAAAAAATCTTGGCCATAGATTTATCATCTGCTTACGATTCGATATGATTCTTACTTTATCTTCTTCTTCTTCTTCTTCTTATATCTACTAGTATCTCCCTTCTCTTTTTCACTTTTGCGGAAGGCGCAGAGAACCAAAGAGTCGAGAGAGTGTAGAAAGAGAGAAGGCTCCTCTGAACTCGGCTACTCTCTTTCTCTCTTCTTTCTTCTTCTTTAAGCTCTGTTCCTCGTTCATCAAAGCTGGTTTGATTTCTCGCGTTTAAGGCCTAAAAGGTAACTGGGTTTTCTTAAAGTTTTCAACTTTATGCTTCTAAGCTTCATAGTTTCTCTGTTCGAATCTGAAGTGGGTTTTTGGGTATTGAATTTGAAACAGGACTTGTTCTGGAGTTCAAACTCTTTTTGTTCTTTGACTATTGATTTTGAGAGGGGTTTGGTTTTGAGATTTTTGCACACCAAGTGTTCGATAAAATGGCTGAACCAAAGAAACGGTCTTCCCTTCAAGCCACTAAGCCCTGCAGAAAACCCAAGAAGAAAACTTTCCAGCTTAACCGTCTTCCTGGTTTGTCTGAAGATTTGAAGACTATGAGTAAAATCCGTTTCGTTGTGAATGATCCTTACGCTACTGACTACTCATCTAGTGAAGAAGATGTTGAAACGAGTCGGAGAAGGAAACGTTACGTCTGTGAGATAGACCGTCCTTTCTCCCAAGCCACTGCTCAAGCAGAGTCTGAAAGCTCGTATTGTCAGGAGAGTAACAAAGCAAGAATCTCACCTTCTAGCAAAAAGGTTATAAGCAGCAAGGACGTTAGTGTCACGAAGCCTGTTGGTGTAAGGCAGAGGAAATGGGGCAAATGGGCTGCTGAGATCAGACATCCAATCACCAAGACAAGAACTTGGTTGGGTACTTACGAGACACTTGAACAAGCAGCTGATGCTTATGCTACTAAGAAGCTCGAGTTTGATGCTTTGGCTGCTGCTGCCTCTTCTGCTGCTCCCTGTGATTCAACTGCTTCTAATGAGTCTGGTTCTATGGTCTCTGCCTCAGGGTCTAATGTTGAAGCTGTGTCAAGCATTGACCTGGATGTGAAGGTCACTGCTCAAGCTGGTGAATCGAAGAAGGCGAGTTTTGGTTTCAACTTTGCAGATCTACAGATACCTGATATGGGTTGCTTCATTGATGAGTCATTGATCCCAAATGCTTGTGAGCTTGACTTCCTCTTAACTGAAGAGAACGACCAACTATTGGATGGATACTGCGGAATAGATGATATGAACATCATTGGTCTTGAATGTGATGGTCCAAGCGAACTTCCAGACTATGATTTCTCAGACGTGGAGATCGATCTTGGTCTCATTGGAACCACCATTGATAAGTTTTCTTTCGTGGATCATCTTGCAACAAGTACAACCACTCCTCTTAATATCGTGTGCCCATAAGTTTTGCAGCTAGGTGTTATTATTAGTAGCTTATAGGAGCAAAGGTAAAAAAAAAAGCTCTGTTTTGTTCGGTTTTTTGTTTAAGTTATTACAGTATAGCAGAGGCAGTTAATCTCAGGGGAATCAAGAACCCTAAAGAGAGAGATAAGTTTTGTGTGTTGGTGTTACTAAAAAGTTTTGTTGACGTAATAGTTTTGATGTTGTGAAGAAGAAGATGGAGCGAGGTGAGATCAAAATTGTAATCTCAGAGGGGTTCTATTTTGTAAACTCTCTCAATCTTTGTAAGTTTTGCCTATTTAAGTTGTTGATATGTATGTGAAACTAAAGTTATTGTTTTGTGTATATCTTCTCCTTTTTTGATCCAACCTTACCAATGTTCCATTCCAGTTTCCATCTGATTGGTTCCTTACTTCCAATTAGATTTTGACATTTAGCTCGAACAATGGCGTGTCCTTTGGAGTTAAAAATGTATAAACCTTGTGTTAGGGTTTAGGTTTTTTGAGTTACGTTTGAGTAGAGTTTTCTTGAAAAGTCAGACACAAAAACAAGTGTGGTCCAAGATAGAACTGAAGAAAAGTTAATGCAAGATAAGAGTGGGTTAATGGGTCCGGTTGGTTGGTAATCATTGATCACATTAGCACACCAATAATCATCTCTCTAATTGCGTTGGTTCTTAAATCATTTCCAAAAGGTTTTGTTTTAATAATTATATTATGTTTTCGTGAAAGAAAACCTTTGCGTATATTACAAGTTTTTTCAAAAGGTTTACTTAAACTGTATATTTGAACTAGTTCCAACTATAGTAAAAGGGTTATAAACTAGAACTGGTTTCAGTTCTTTTGTGTCAAGCGATCTCATAAGTTTAGAATGAGCTTATAGTTTGTTTGATTGGACAGAATTTTTAATTTTTTTTTTTTGCATTCGAAAATTGAAGTGAATTCTTAAACTCGTAAGATTAATTGGATCTACTTTTTCATTCGGAGATTTGACATATGTTTGGTTTTCTAAGTGGATATTTTCAATTGTTAATGAACCGAAATTAAATAACAATTAAGTATTTGATTTATTCAAGCAATAAACTATACGATTAACTTTGGATAGATCATTTGGTACTAGTAGCACTTTATGTATCAAGCAATTTTGGAAAACATTAATTTTAGGAAATGATGTGTATATTTTATTCTTAAGGTTTGTGCATACCTGGATTCTCTGCAAACAGGTGAAACCATTTTTTTTGCATATCAAAAAAAAGTTTGTGCATCAGATGAAGATATTTGTTCCATGAAAAATAGCACATGATAGGTGTTAGTAATAAACATCGTCTAAAATAATTATTTATTACATGAATAAATTAACTCAAATATTTTGTTTGATCTATATTTTGATATTTGGTTAATATTAATGTTTGTGTTTAATATTAATATTTAGCTTTATACAAATTTTGGTTAGATTGACTTGAGAAAAATTTGTGTTTTTTGAAATGTAGTTTATCTTTATTATCTTCTTTACTGTATGTCTAATTTTTTGTTATTGAGTTTTTTTTTGTTTCAAAATTTTAGCCTAACGTCTTGATGACTAAAGGTTGAATGTGACAATTGAAGCTTAAAGTTCTTAGATTTTAGTTTTGTTTTCACTAATAATGTTTCTCATTTTATGAAAACTTGATCTTCATTTTATACCTTCATTTATTTGTTTTTTCTATCAATAACTATGTTTAATTTTCGTTTGATTTTGAAGGATTACATTTGATATTTTCTTTGAATTGATTGTAATTATGTTTTAGTTACAAAATATGTACAAATCCGATACTTTTAAACCGGAGAACCGATTTTACTTATGTTTTAGTTACAAAATAAGTACAAATAAAGTACTTTTAAACCAAAGAACCGATTGGGACTCAAACCCAAAAGTACATCGGGTTGTACTAGTTCTTTGAAGATTTACTAATTTCGATCTGAAACCAATAGAACCATAACCGATCCTAACCAAACTTTCATATATCCCGAATGGAACTGATTTTGATAAACCCGAAAAATCGACACTCGATCCCAATTAGACAAAACCGAAAATCGATTTTGACCCCGAATGCCATGCCTAGGTGTCAGTCCGCTTAAAGACAAGGAATCACCTTGTATAGGAGTCTTTTAACACCGTGTATGTGTCTCTACAATGGTTTACATGTGATGTTTCGGGCATCCATTCAGTTAGCACAATGGATTCATATCTAAAGCCCAACTCATAATACAGAAAGCCCAAATTAAAGATGTCTTATTCTTTGGCTGCTGTCTTAAAGTTGGTGAAGATTAACAAAAAGACCATTAAGCGAGTATGGAATCACACTATAAACGTATAGGCATGCCTCACCGCCGGTTTAACAAGCTTGTGGAAACGATTTTTTGCAGTAAAAGAGAAAAAAGAATATAACATAATGCGTGGCAATAAGGTCCAAGTGTAAATATAGTTTTATGAGAGCATGATTATCCAAGGAACCCCTAGTGGGGTTCCTATTTTTTTTCTTTTTTTTTTCTTTTTTTTTTCCTTTTTTTTAAAAAATAAAAAAAATAAAAAAATAAAATTAAAAAAACGAACCAATTACGGATCACCACGTGGCAGTGGGGCCCGTACCCGTAAACAGTGTAAGAAACTCTAAAAAAACGGTTCTTATTTAGGAGTTTTAAGAAGCGGTTCTTACACTGTTCATGGACCCCACATGTCAGTGGAGCCCGCGAACAGTGCAAGAGCCCCTCTTAAGAGCTCCCATTAATCATGCTCTGAATATTTACTTTAGTACTAGGCTACTAGCTGCATAGGATCATTAGACTGTAAGAAAAATTATGAGTTTTAATTTGGAGAATGATTACATTATACATTTAACGCCTTTTTTTGAAACTTATATACATTTAAAGTCGTACAAAAAGTTTTTTTCTTCTTCTTTTATAAATGGTTCAAACACATAATATCGTACTTCAATAAAATTTATAAATTTATTGAATTAATTCTACATTTACGTTAATTTATTTCGAAATTAATTGCATCTGTTGCAGCCTCAACTACCACAACAAACAATGAATCCTCTTTACCCGTTCTTCAAACGGTAGTGTTACTTTATACTCCACTGCAAGTTTTAGAATGGTTGAACAAACTTAAATGCTAATTGACTTCAATGTCTCAACCTTTTACAGCAACTTACACTAATGTGTCAATGGTCGTTCTTTGATAATTATCCGTGTAAAAAAGGATATAAAATGAGTTCAGAATATGGTTAACATACAAATGAAAAATAATTTTAGAATGTTACAATAGCGGTGAAGCCATGCCACGTTCCACATATGCTTTTCTTCAAAGTCAAGATACAAGAATGTGCACCGTTGACCCCACCAAACAATACCATGCTGGAGACTTATAATTTCAACATTCAAAGATCACATCAAGTCCAATATATTCAAATGGTAATCAATTTTAGACCCCGGATATTGATTTAAAAACAGTTCGCAAATAAAAGTAGTACTATATAGAATTGGAAATGTAAACAGGTAACAATCTTTATAAGGTGAAACTATATTTTGAAAACAAAATAATATCATTTTCTTATGCATATATAAGAGAATAAACTTTACATGTTTGCCTATGACTTTAAGATATACCTTTCACATGACACATTCGTATATAGCTTCGAAAACAACTAACACCAACCTTTTCGGCACATGTACATGTTTTGTGGATGAACTTATGGTTTTATTAAAATTAGACAGTATGCATAATTGTGCTTCTTCATGCCTGCATTCACGTCTAGATCTTGATTCTTGCAACATCTGTTATATGGTTTTTTTTTTACATATCAATTTATTTATTTGCTAATCCAACGTATAACAAAAAGGTCTAACCTCAGAAAATTCCACATCAAGTTGGTTTTAAAATTATTAAAAAAATTTCACTCCATCGAGTCGCTATTTATAAGGTCTTAAATGGTAGGTATTCAAACACAAATGTTAGTCACATACATTTACCTAACTAAAATATATTACATTGTGCCGTCTGCGACACGTTCACGGCAAAGAAATATACTCCATATGACATGTACAAGGTTTTGGGTATACCGTAAATAATGGCACGCTAAACTACAGTTTTGCTTCGTTTTTTATTTTCTTTATAAAGTTTTTTTGGTAAAATTTCTACTTTTTTTAAAAGGGTTAAATTTCTTTTATGAAGTTAAAAAGAATATTGACTAATTTAACAGCTCAATACAATTATGTTTAAGGGAGAAAAAACAGGATATACAGTAAAATCTTCTTAAGATCAATCAAAATTTGATAATATATGTAACTATGTTTATATATTAATCTATCTATTATATAAATAATTTTTTTTATATAATTTTTATTTTATTTATTACTAATAAATAATAAGAATATAATTATATAGCTTTTAAAACGATATTGTTCATTAACTTGTTAAAGCCTGATATATATATATATATATATAAATAAAATAGTAAAATTCAAAGAATAATAAAGGCTAAGTTTATTAATTATTTTCCCATGATTTATTAATTAAAATTTAATTTTGAAAATGCATTAATTAAACATAAAAAGAAAAAATATTTTAAGAAATAATTTAATTAATAACTTCAATGAAACACCATTGTAAATAAGTTAAAAGTTAAAAAATACTTTATTTTGTGTTTCTTTTTAATAATATTGATTTTTTTTTATTTTTTTCCTACTTATTCTTCATATTAGATATCAACTATATCTATTGCGCTCATAGCTACAAAATTGTATTAATTAATAAGCTTACGAGAAGAATTTTGAGAAAAATTAGAATACTTTTAGTTCAAAAGAAGAATTCTGAAAAGTTTAAACTTCTAAAGAAGCAAAGCTATGTCAGCCGTTTGTTAATTAAATATAGATTATTTAACTGAGTAGACAATCAAAATTAAGGTTATGTACCCATGTTTAAAAGAAATTGTTAAAACTAAACTACTTTTTAAAAATACACTCGGATAAAAATATATTAACATTTAGATTTATATTTTATTAATTATTGTTTAAGATTTAGTGTTAATGAGATAAATTTAAATTTTTAAATATTTTTTGAAATTAATTTAATCTACTTTTATAATAATTTTTTTTTGAAAATAGTCATTAATTAAAAATAAATTAGAAAATTGGTATCTGTGATATAACTGAAATTTCCTAATATTTAATGTCTTTTAGAAAAATAAAGAGATAGTTTCATTTCATCATGTCTGACGGTGGAATGGAAAACGGATCATTTTATTAAATTTTTCCGTCGGCAAAGTTGAAATTCGGAAGAATCTGTCTAACATTTTACAGGTTAGAGAAACGCGTTTAGTTTATTTTATTAGATAGTGGGCCCAGCCCAAGCCCATTGTAAATAACTTATAAGTACAAGTGTCGAGAGCGAGACAAGAAACATCCTTTGTTAGGGGAGAAACACAATTAACCAACCAAAGCGGCGTTGATTCTCCAACCTCGCCAGACAAGAACCTTCTAAGTTCCTCGTTTTAGGTTTTTTTTTTTTTTTTAATTCCAAAAAACGAGATACATTGTGGGGGGGTTTTCGAGTCATGGGTTTGGAGAAGAAATCCGCATTGTTGGAAGATTTGATACAGAAATGCGGCGGCTGTGCGGTGGTCGACGGCGGTTTTGCAACCCAGCTCGAGATTCACGGCGCCGCCATTAACGACCCTCTGTGGAGTGCTGTATCTCTCATCAAAGATCCTGAACTCATCAAAAGGGTTCGTATAATATATTTTTTCCCATTTCTGTTTTTTTTTTTCTTCTAAATATGAAAAATTGCGGTTTTAGTTTTAGGGTTTAGATTCCGACAAAAGCAGATCTCTTTTGTCTTCTTTCAGTTTTATAATTTCGTGGTCTGAAGATTTGGATGATAATGGATAAGAGTTGTTTAATTTGCAGGTACATATGGAATATTTGGAGGCTGGTGCAGACATTGTGGTTACTTCATCTTATCAGGTAATCTATTTAATTTCTTTATTTTCCGTTGTAAAGATCTAATCTTTTAATCCCCATTGTGTATTTTCTTGACATAAAAAAACCTTATCTGCTTTTCGAATACAAAAGTGTTAAAAAGATTGTAGTAGGGTCAGAAGAAAGATACTTGTCTTTGTTTATTTGATTTTTCAGATTCATTTTTTGTCTCTTTTTTTTTCTTTTTGAGAGTTATCATTTTCATTGAGTTTCTGTTTGAATATTTTCTTATACTTTCAGGCTACTATCCCTGGCTTTCTCTCAAGAGGATTGTCAATGGAAGAGAGCGAGTCTTTGCTACAAAAGAGCGTGAAACTAGCTGTTGAAGCTCGTGATAGATTCTGGGACAAAGTCAGCAAAGCCTCAGGACACAGCTATAACCGAGCTCTTGTTGCTGCATCTATTGGAAGCTATGGAGCTTATCTTGCTGATGGCTCTGAGTACAGGTCCCTTTTCAAGACTCATTATCACATTACATTGTTCATTAGTTATGAGAAGTTTCAAGATTCAAGGTTCTATGTTCTTCTTGCAGTGGAAACTATGGCGAGGATGTAAGCTTGGATAAACTAAAAGACTTCCACAGGAGAAGAATCCAAGTCCTAGTGGAAGCTAGTCCTGATCTTCTTGCTTTCGAAACCATACCTAATAAACTCGAGGCTCAGGCGTGCGTTGAGCTGCTGGAGGAAGAGAATGTTCAAATCCCAGCGTGGATATGCTTCACATCTGTAGATGGTGAGAATGCTCCATCAGGTGAGAGCTTTGAGGAATGCCTTGAAACCCTTAACAAAAGCAACAACATTTGCGCTGTTGGCATCAACTGTGCACCTCCTCAGTTCATGGACAATCTGATTCGCAAATTCTCCAAGGCAATTAAAAGTTTTAAACTCTCTACCATTGCCCTTTATTTTCTTAGTTCTTACCATCTATGTTAACTCCTATCTTCAGCTAACCAAGAAGGCTATCGTGGTATACCCAAATAGTGGAGAGGTATGGGACGGGAAGGCGAAAAAATGGCTGGTATGTTCACTTTCTCACTTGTTCAATTGAGGAAGATGATCACATGAGATGACATCAATCTTATGAGTCGTTGAGTTAATGAAGGAATGAGTCTCTTATGGTTATTGTTTAAATTTGGCAGCCGTCGCAATGCTTTGGTGATGCTGAGTTTGAGATGTTTGCACCGAAATGGCGTGACCTTGGAGCTAAACTTATAGGAGGATGTTGCAGAACTACACCTTCCACCATCAAAGCTATCTCTAGAGATTTGAAACGAAGATGAGTTCCTCAGGGAAGAAGATTGAAGATTTCTCTTCTTTAATTCGTTTGAACCATTCTTAGGTTTTTCTATCCGTGGACTGTGTTGTTTTCTTGCCTCTCAAGTTTCCTTTGTTGTCTAATGATCTGTATCCGTAAACTAGGCCTTGGGCTTTCTCGTATGAGTGCCCATATATAATATTTTTTCTTTTTATAATACTCTTTTGTGGGTATCCAAATTGATTTTTATTAAAATTACAAATCAACTGTTATTCAAACGTGTTATTGAACAAAAATTAAGTCGGAGATTTTATAGTGTTAATACATCCTCTTTTAACTCTAATTGGTATTTCATTCTTGCAGAATAATACTCTCTCTGTTTTATTATAAGTGTCACTTTAGGTTTTTGAACAGATTAAGAAAACATTTAATTTTGCATATTTTCTATATAAAAAAACAACTGCCTATATATAACCATATTTCAACCAATAGAAAAATAAATTGTAACATAAAAATAATAAATTTTGCATCGAAAGTCGAAAGCGACACTTATTTTATAACAAAAAATCTTTTTTAAAACGACACTTAATATGAAACGGAGGGAGTACTAGTTAACAGTTATTGGCTCTCCATATTTTAATAAACGGTTATTGTCCGTATGACCAGAAAAAGAAGTTTAATTAACACTTACACCTAACAAAATATCAAAACATGTGGTCTATGCTTGGCTGGTGAATATTATCGGCACACATTTGCTAATTTTTTGGTTCTTTTCATTTCAACAGAGTTGGACCAAGTTGTATATTTGCTTGCACTTCACCAGAATTGGGCCAAGTCTTACTATTTCACCACTATTAGAGTTTCCTCCTGCACTTGGTTATGCTCTTCTCTTGGTGTCTTGGTCACACATTCCAACATCAAATGATTAACAATGGTGATGGGTTAAATTGTGTATTATTGTACAATCGGTAAGATAATGACTTTTAACATTCCACATGCCCAATTGTAGAGAGCAAAGTACACACCTTGTTACTTGTTGCATGGCCATGTGTAGTCGAGTCTTATATTTTTGGATGTTTTGTTATTTCAGTATTTTAAAACACAAATCATCCAATAAGACATTTGTTTTTTTGTTTGTTTGTTTCAGTTTGTTCATATATTTCGGGTAAAAAGTACAGAACATTTAGGTATTGGTATTATCTGATTCAGTTTGGTACTTTCTAATTCAGATTGGCTTGGTTCATCATGTCTACTCAGCCTCTATACTGTTTTTGGTAGACTAAAAGATTTCAATTCTTCCAAATCCTCCAAATGGTTCATATTGGCAACTGTCTCATCAAAAGATATAAATTGTTGCTGTTATCACAGTCCACCATTGCTTGAAAAATAGAACAGCGTGAATGTGGAAGAAGCATATTCAATAGATGTGAACTACGCCAAATGTTTTTTGTATAGTAAAATGTAAAGAATAAGTGATATAGTGTTTCTTTCCTCTATGTGATATATCAGTGTTTTTACTGGTTTATAACTCTATGTTTTGAAATTTTTAGTGAGTTAAATTATGTTTGTTTGAAGTATTTAGTGTTCTTTTATGTATTTAGAGGGTTTAAATCTACTTATAATAAAAGACGTCGGATTGGATGCAAAAAAAATGGCAGATACATAACTATGCAGTAAGAAGTTTAGTAACGGATGGAAGACTTTCCACGGTGCAGTTGAATTCACATTTTGGTACGAGATAGAGAATTGAATTATCTTTCCAAAACCACTGATTTGAAGTTGATCTATAGGGTAGCGCGTTTTACTAAAGATTAGTTTATATTTCGGTCCAATACGAAAAAAGAGAAAATTTTGGTTTTCCTTGTTTTATGTTTTGTTTTGCCTAAAATTCGACTAGGACATGTTTTTGACATATGTCTACTATTTTTTAACGCTGAATAATTATTTTGTTATAATGAGAAATATTACAAATGCTTCTACAACATATCTATTATTTTTAGCCATTTTTAGGGTAAACTTTATTTTATATGAAACTTTTAGGTTTTAGATTTCAGTGGAGACAAGAGAATCTTTCGAACCTCTTTTTATCTCTTTAATATAATTATGAAGACTTTATCATTGATATTGTGTTCTTTGATTATGTTTGAGTTTTTTCATTGTAGGGTTTCAAAATAATTGAAAAGAATGAATGTTTATGATTGTTTGAATAGAGAATCAAAATTTCATTTAGACTGTTCTTAATGATTGAACTTAATTGATCATCTACTTCATGGTAATTGGTTAATTAAATGCAGCGAAAGTTGATTGGATTATATGATAATTTTAGATTTTGATATGCACTTTCAAAGCACGAAACTATTTTTGGTGACAAGTTTGTTAATTCATTTGTTTGTTGACTAATATATTTAGGTATGAGCATTTGGTTTTCGATAGTTTCAATCTATTTTTTTCTTGGTTTCGGTTGTAGTTTTTTCGATTTAAAAGTTATAAGAACCGTTTGGTTATGTATGAAGAAAAAAATAGCCGTAAATAATGTGATACCTTTGGTTTACAAAGGTTCAATATAATATGAGAGACATGCAAGATTTGTTTTGGATGACGATAATAGAATTTGTATAACCCTATGTTAACTTCTTTAAGCTTTCGTTATCTTCTAAAGTTTAGGGTTTATATAGCTTATAGTAAAAATTTAATGGTTTAGGGTTTGTATAGCTAAGAATTTTTGCTTCCAATAGTATTGTAATTGTAGTATAGAGTTTGCTGTTAGTAAGCTAGGCTATATTGGGTTAGGGTATATAAGAAAGTTAATTTTTCAATTGGTTTTGTTGTATAAGAGACGATAATAAATTATGCAGGTCACTAAATACTTGCTATCGATTGGTTTTGTTGTATAATGAAGAGGTGGTAATTTATACTTTTGTTTAAATTTATGTGAAGTATACGTCATATTTCAGGGGTAGAGTTTAGTTAGATTGGGTTTATGGGCTTAATCAGATTGGGTATGGGTATATATCTCTATCGAGATTGGTATAGATAGTTTGGGTTTTAAGTGGGTCTGCAATTTTTGATTGACTGTAATTAATGTTGGCGAAATTTTAAAGAAGAAAGGCAGTGGCATTCTTTTGTAATTATTTAGAAAAAATCAAGGGCAGAATCTGCTTAAATATTATAAATATGCGAACAAAGTGTTCTTAGCCAAAAAAAGTTGATGTTATTTTACTTTGTCAACCTATCGAAATTTGAAACTAATTTATGTTTAGTTTCGGCGTTAGTTACCCAGATTGTTAACATAGTGACTGGAGTTATGGAAATAAAAATATTATACATTCGTGTTGAGTTCTAGTATGGTTTTTAATTAATTCTCGAATAAATTGTATCTATTCAAAAACTGTTTTCTTGTGACTTTTTAAGACAAATAATCTATGATAGTTTTAAGAATTTTTTGTCATAACAAAAAGAAAAATGACCAAAATAATTTTTATTAAAAAATATAAATATACACTTATACACTTATACCCGTTAGGTTAACTAATAAAAAATTAGGGTTTAGAGTTATGAAGTAAAGTTTTGGAAGTAAGATTTAAAATTTTGAAAAATAAAAATTAAATTTTCAAAATAGAAAAGGATATTTTGGTCTTTTTGAAAATTATTTTGTGAAAATAATAAAATGACTATTTGAGAGAATTGTCATTTTTTAATGCCTAACATTTTGATTTATTGTTTATGCATATTTATTTTATTTTTGCTTATTTTTGGGTAAATAAAACACCTCTTTTCGTCTTAATTTAATTCTATTCACGCTGACATTTTTTTTTTTTGATTTTCAAGGGAGTTGGTCTTGGGCCTTAATCTCCCCTAAGCCCGGAGCCAACCGTTGATAATACTATTTTGGCGTAAAGCACTCCTCCCACGGTAGATCGAACCCAGGAACACAACAGCACCAACGATGCGCTTAAACCAACTGAGCTGCCACATCCGTGGTATTCACGCTAACTTGTTGTGTAACTTTGACATATGTGGATTCGATAACTTCTATATTACTGTGATTTGTTGTGCACACATGCAGTGTGATTAAAAGGTTTAACCCCTTAACTATCACTATGCATGCATCTCTGACATTGTGAATCATTAACACTACATTGGGATCTCAGAATCATGCCTGATGCAAATGCATTCAATTGTATACACCACGAGAAATGTCGTATCTTTGGTGCTCTTCGGAGCTTCCAAATGGTCTCGTTAAAAACTGGAGTTCATGGAGAGTAATATATATATGCTTATGATCCTGCAGACGAATCCTAAACTAATATGTTGATTAAACCGTGTATGTCACTGGCTTGGTATAATGCGAGCTTGTTATGTCTTTTGCAGATATTTGACATAGTCTAAATTTTAGGATTTCAACTTCTAAGACATCATCCGGTACGTGATCAGTTGCGATAACAACTCTTGCCTCCATGCTTTAATAAAATCATTAATCACCGTCTGAAGATCAGCCTTTGCATGTGGAATTAACTATGGACATCGTGGAGGATGTGTAGGCGCAACCAAGGATCAACAAACGCATTTACTTCAGTAGCATCACCTATCATACACCTTAGCCCTTTTTGCATGTTATTTTTGTGTACAATGCAAGCTACGTGATATCTTTTTTTTAAAAGGTCACAAAATAGAAAAATGCACCGTACAACTAAAAGGAAGCATGACATTAGATCCCGTCCTCTAAAGATCTGAGCATGCATGACCGCCGCATCAAAACCACCACCAAGGCGTCGCCGGAAAACCGCGAGACTCGAGCACCGCCACATTTGTACACCAAGAGGACCATTATCCTACAAACGAAGCGTCGGCAAAGACAAACATGACAAAGGGGTCCCTCACGACATAGCTACCAACATAAGCAACGAATTTCGACGGTCAAAAAAGTTGAGAACTGCTTAAACTTTTACTTTTTACCTTTTATTTAGGCAAGAATTATGACGATGACGACGACAACAACAATAAGTATATGAATTTTTCTTTTTTGATATCCTATTTGTTATCATATTTTATACATATGAGACTGTAGAACTTTATAAAATATTAAAATTTGCTTAAAATTAGTAAAACTTCTAATTTAGAATTAAAAATTTCTTAAACATCTGAAGATAGTTGAATATGAATATATTGAAACATTATATAATTATTTTTGGTTAGATAGTAAACTATTACCACTTTTCAAAGGTACACATCAGTTTTAGATTGCCACATAAAAATAAAACCACAGTACATGGGGTTTTATATAAAAATAAAAAATTTACTAATCGTACATCATACACACATAAAAACAAAATATCAAGTACTTATTACTTAAACGTAGACAAATAAAATATGTACTTACCTGAATTTTTGAGATATTTTGCCGACATTATAGTACATAATACTTTTTCCAATAATTTAGTCGTACAATTTCAAATATGAAAATAAATATGTACTCATAAATTAATATAATAATTGAGAAATTAGCATTTGGATTTTGGTTATTTTAAGATCATTACCTCTTTCTATATTTAGTGAAAAGATAAATAGTCAAAGAGATTCTAAAAGCCAAACAGAAGGGGACAAAGAGAGGACATTAAAAGCTCTTTCTCGCGCATATTACGTGGCGCTTCTCCACACATCGGTTTCTCTGCTTCTCATAAAACACCCAAATTCGAGACCTCTTTTTCCTAAATTTCATTTTTAACTTTTAATACGATTTTTAATTTATATAAATGCTTGACTTCTTATTGACTACTACAATACAATCAAGTAGCAATAAATTGGAAGAATTTCGAGAACTGATGTCCTACATAAAGAAAATGTATCATAGAACTCGTCAGGACACTATGTATTCATAGTTTTCTAAAAAAATCATTACAATTTTCAAAGAAAAAACAGCATAATTTGTTTTATCATGTGTAGAAAGTATCTAGAATTAGTCATATATTTCATACAGTTTTGAAAACTCCTCATATTTATTTTTGTATGAAGAGTTTCTAGAAATAAAAATGTTCAAGCCATCAAACAAAATTAACTATCCTGCGTAATAGTATTAGTTTTTTGTGAACTTTAACACTCCTATGAGAATTATTGTGGGTAATTTAAGCATGGCTTCACTTTATCCACACGATGTCTAGGGTCTACATGAATATAAAAACATGCATTAAAAATATTATTGCATAAACTTGGTTACTTTTGCCTAAAAAAACTTGTCTACTCGTGGATTTCGACTTAACGGGGAGTATTAGATCTAGAGATGGACATTTGGATATATACTCATTTGGATTCATATCGGATATTTTAGATTTTTGGGTTTACGTTCTTAAATCCTATTCTAATATTTTATTAATATGGATCAGATTTAGACAATAATACTTCAATTTCGATTTACATTTGTATTATGTTCTAAAACCCATAAAGTAATCATATATCGTTCGGATTTGGGTTATATCAGTTCGGTTCAGATATATTTGAAATAAAAAATTAAAAGCAAAATATAAATAAAAATACATAAATTGAATAAAAATTAATCAATCACACACCAAATTGGTAAAATAACAAATGTTAAATTAAGCATGAAAATAAACAGCATTTATAAACAATATGCATTGTCTTATAGATTAAATAGATTTATTATTTCAACGAATTAGATATTTAATGTATTTCTTTAAATGTTAATATTTGTTTTATATATCATATCAACTTAAACATTGAGTTGAAATACTTATACACTATATAATATTTATATTGACTATTGATTTTAGATTTTTTTGGTTATCTGTTCTAGTTAGATTAATAACACTTTAGATTCAGATATGTTTTGTACCACTTTAGAAGATCTATTTGGATAGTTTTACATTGTGGATCATATAACGGATTGGTTCAGGTTCGATTCGGTTCCTATCTTGGATTCCGAATTTATGCCCAACGCTAACTACATACTCACTCTGTTTTATTTTAAGTTTCTGCACACAAATTAAGAAAATAATTAATTTTACATATTTTCTATATAAAAACACAATTACATATATACCTAATCATATTTCAACCAATAGAAAAATAAATTACACTATAAAGTTAATAAAACTTTGTATTGAAAGTTAAAAATAACATTTATTTTGTAACACTAATAATTTTTTACAATTATACTTAGTATGAAATAGATGAAATATATATTTGAGGTTTTCTTGCAAAAAAAAAAGGGTCTTCTTGCGTAAGTATTTAATTAACAGGTCACGTTGATTTCAGTTTTTACATTTTCCATGCAGCTTTTAGTTTGGTCATTGCACTCGATTACAAGTTGTCTCCGTTTGATCTGATTAAGAATTTGTACAACGGAATAAATATATTGCAAAAGAATAATTCCAAACACTACCGTCCATACCATTTCTTTTACTTTTATTTATTTTATCATATCGTGACTGTAAAAACAATCTCAGATCTCTCGTGTCACTTAAACTTTGCCTCTACTCCGCGAATCCCTATGGTAAGTAAACCTTTTTTACTTATTAATAATACATCAGTTGTCATAGTTTAACAGATACCTATCTATAACAAATGGCTAGAAAAATGTATGCGATAAAAGTTTTTTTTTTTTTTTTGATAAACGGTTATAAAGTGATTTGATATTTTATGATTTAGTGGCATGATTATTTTACACGTAAAAGTTTGGATCCCGTTCACTGATTACAAATTAATCGTAAGAAATCTTATATGCTACTATTTTATTAGTGCATGTTTGAAACGGAGTTTGACAAAATGACATCATATTTCTAAATTACAAAACTATTAAAATTGATAGTATGATACTAATTGGGATATTTTTTACAAAATATTAATTGATTTTCTTAAGTGAAACATCTATATTTATGTTACATTAGCCTTAAAAGAAAATTATGTTAGACTACAATCTTAAAGTGTACTTAGTATACACTTCAAACTAGTTAGTCTGAATGGTTCGAGCATGATATAGAACTTGAACTAATACAAACCATACTGTCATTTGCACACAAAAATACAACCATCTCTTCTACATGACTTTAAATTATTTAATATTATTTAGTATAACAAATTTGACCTTTGTGGTTGGGGAAAAGGAGGAAGCTTTTTGGATTTGCCAGTCGTAAAAGCAAACAGCCTTTTATCAGTTGCAAGTTTTATATACAACAGTCAACACCACAATAAGGCTTCCCAAAATTTCATTTCCTATAAACGCCTCCTAATTTTTTTTTTTTTTTGCCGTGGTCTATTTTTGTTACAGATAAGTGGAAAATACTTTTTATCTTTTGACTTTTTCCTCCTATGCCATGCAATTTAGATTAGAGTGTGATTACTGAATAGTAATATATATATAATCTCCCCGGTTCGGTGAAAACTGAAATAAATTTAAGAATGTATAAAACATATTAAATCATAGAAACATTATGTTATACCAAAAGCATCTCTTACTCTCTCTCTCTCTATATATATATATAGCATGAGTGTATAATTATTGGAACATGGATTTACACTTTTAGTCAATGATTTTTTTTAAAATTAATTTGATTCGCTGCAAATGTACATGTCATCAGAGGTGACGAGTACCAAGAAATAACGATCAGAGCTTTCATTTTAAAATCAGGACCTGTCTCAAAATTGAAGTATAAACAAAACAAACAAAAAAAATCAAGGATTAATTATCTTCTTCCACTTCTGATATGCATAACCAAACTTGACTAAACATAATCAAAACACATTTCTTCTAAAACTACAACATTGACATGGTAAAGATATATTTGAAATGTTCATATATAAGATCAGTGATTTTAAACCCCCAAAATACCTTCGTTTTCCCCTTATATTAAAGAGAAAAACGTGAGTATTTTGGGTAAAATACACTTGTTGATTGATTGATTACATTAGAAGAACAAGAAAATAAAAATATAACGTAAATGAAAAAAACATCAAGAAATATTTCGACTAGTTGTGGAGAGGATCTGGACCACTTGGTACCGTTCTTTTACTCTCACCGAATGAAGAATCCACCTGAGCAAAGTTTCCGGCGCCGGAGGACTTCTTCATTGGATCTTCTTGGTCACTAGCCGGAGCAGTAGAGGTAGTCGTCGCCGGCATATCTGGAAATACCCGAATTGCCCCTATACGGGAATTTACAGATAGGAGGAGTAGAGAAGAAAGGAAGATAAGCATTAAAAGTGAGGAGCTTCTCCATTCTCGAGCATGAGTCATATCTCAAACCTAAACCCTAACATAAAGCTTGTCTTTCTTATTAAACCCTAACCGTTGCTTTCTCTGTGGATTATATCTATCTTCTATAACTATTTCTGAAACTGAGAGGGAGAGGGAGAGAGAAAGACATAAAGAGACTGAAGTTTTGTTTTGTGAGAAGAGGAGTGGCTTTCATGCAAATTTTGAATGGCCCACGTGAATGGGTATATATAAATACAAGACAAATCCAGTTTTTTTATGTTTTATTAATAACTAGTTCATATACCACATATCTAATTATGATAAAATAGTTGTATAGTACTATTATTGGTGTGCAGTTGTTTGTATATATATTTAAGTACGACTGTAAGAGCATATGATCTTGTAGGAATTGACAAGAATTAGATACATATATAGATCTATAATTATAGATTATTACGTTTCTTGATCTACATGTAAGAGGTGAACAAAAAAAAAGGATTTACGTTAAGGAAAAGTAACTATTTGGTCAAAATAATGAAAGTAACTAAAATTTCACTTTAAAATAAAAATGATGATATATGATTTTATAATTACTAAAAGTAACATCGATCTATATTTTAATTAATAAATCACATTGACTATAATTTAGGATGCAAATCAAATAGTTTATACTTAGAGCAAAATTAACCGGGGTCTCTTAAGGTGTGGTTCTTAGCTTTTTTAAGAGACGTATCTTAGCTTTTAACTAAAAAAACTTAAGAACCGTCTCTTAAATAAGAACCATAAGAGCCGTCTCTTAGCGGAAAAAATGTAAAAAAAAAAAAAAAAATTAAAAAGACAAATTTTACGTTAAGAACCCCACCTTAAGAGATCCGGGTTAATCATGGCCTTATATATTGTTATTTTTAACTTTTTATTGTTTTACAAATCATACAATCATATGGTCTACGTCCTATCAAGTTCCATCATGCAGAAATGATATATTAATAATATTGTATAAATAATGTTTGTTAAGAAATCCGTTAATATTAAATGGTATAAATTTATTTTTCAAATATAGTATTTTCTGTTTTTGAAAGACATTACATTTTACCATCAGATTATGGATCCACACTATCTATTTGATTTAAAAGATTTCCATAATATCCAACACGAATAAAACTATAAATCCTTGTTATTGAAATATTAGTAGCCGTAGTAAGAAAAATAAAAATATAAGACATGTGTTTATTTGAATAATAACCATAATATATGTAAATAAAACTTACTTATTTATAACTATATTTATGATAAACGTTAATATTTTTAAAAAAATATTAAAGAAATATATTGTAATCTTAAATAATTTTTGTAACTAAACTATTTTTAATATTAATACAGTATTTTTTGTTGAACACCTTAGTATTAAACACAGTATATACTCTCTCTGTTTCATTATAAATGTCACTTTAGGTTTTTGCACACGAATTAAGAAAATAATTAATTTTGCAGATCTTCTATATAAAAACACAATTATCTATACACCTAACTATATTTCAATCAATAAAAAAAAATAAACTGCAACATAAAATTAATAAATTTTGCATCGAAAGTCAAAAACGACACTTATTTTGTAACAAACAAATTTCTTTAAAACAACACTTAATATGAAACGGAGAGAGTACTATTAATATCATATTAGTGAGAAACTTCTCTTGAAGTTAAAAATTAGGTATAGTTTTCAAAACTAGATTTAATTTAAATTAATAAAATAGCATTTAAAGTAACAATATATATCTTGAGAATATTAACGCTCTAACACCTTTTAATATATGCATAGATTTGAAAATATATATACATATATATAGATATTCTTCAGACCCACGAGAAAACATAAATCTCAACAAATCAGTAAATGTAACCCCACCAATGTACTTACCATTTTGTATGAATTTCAAAATGTTGTTGTTTTGGTGTAGCTTTACATATATATATAGACATACGCGAACTAAATTGTGATGAATGTGAATATGTAAAAAAGCTGTGTCACAGACTCACAGTTTTTAACTTGCAGCAGGACTATAACATTAGACAGGTAACGGACAGAGAGAATGATTTATTATAAATCTGAATCCATTCTGTGAAAGGAATTTGCGTTGGTAATGGTATGTACTACGTATAATTGTTACAAAAATTTACATAACACAGAAGAAAACTAGTGTGACGTATAGTGAATAGATTGTTTAGTTTTGTTGTCCATCCAATACGACGAAGAAATATTATTTGGTTCTTTGAGATGAGTTTGAGAACAGAGTGTCGTCTTATTAACTGAACTTTGCCGTTTTGTGTTTGTTCGTTTTTCTCTTTACTTTGGTCTCTTCTTCTTTTTCTTCCTCTTCGTGTCAGAAACAGAAGATCCCATCATCATTATGCGACTGCAAAGTGTTTTAATTATGTTTTTACACATATTTAATCCAAACTAAAATAAAATAAAGTTAAAGAAAACAATTCTTACTCTATATATCACGTGAATAAGAAATTTGTGGTTAATATATACGCAGGAAGAATCGACAAATCACATACATATAACTAAACCGGTTGTAATCGAAGTTGTCCTAACAACAGTTGAACCGGATTGGTTTGGTTTGTGAGCAGACGACGAGGATACAACAGACTTGGATGTAATAGCAAACATTAAGGATCACATATATACAGTAGCGACCACCAAAACTGCTCCTACAATGAAAAAAAGGAGGAGAGCCTATACGAACAACTTCAAATCAACCTAAACTGTTTCGCTTTTGGAAGTGATTCTTGAAAGTATGAAGTTTCTAAGTTCAGAATTTTCAAGAAATTTTCAAAATTGAGACTATTAGAAACTTCAATACACATTTACGGGGCAAGGAAAGGATGTTACAATACTAAAATACAAAAGTTTTGTTGAATTTTGTACTCATGAAGAAATATCATGGCATATATTTTCTACATTAGTCAATAGTCTTTTTTTTTTTAGAATCTCTATGAGAATCTGGCAATCTCCCTGAAAGGAGAGCGAGGTTAGAAACATGCTATTTACTTAAATTTTAGTTTTAATACTAGAGATTTATTTTGATTTTCAAATGTTAACTATATAAATATTCTTATATTATATATTTACTTATTATTTATTTTTTCTTATACAATATATTTATTTATTCATTCTAATTTTCTTGTTTTTATATCATATGGTAATACTATATAGATGTTTAATGTAATATTTCTTTTATCATATATTTACTATACATTTTTCAGATAGATGATTAATGTAATTTTTCTATTTTCTATATTGTATATTTATTTTTCTTCTATTGAAGGTTTACTTATTCTAATATTATGCTAGATGCTTAATGTAATATTTATGTTTCTTATATTGTATGTTTATTTATTCTTATATTGTATATTTACTTATTCTAATTTTCTTGCTTTTATGTTAATGATAATATTACGATACATGTTTAATGTAACATTTCTATTTCTTATTTTGTATACTTACTTATTATTTATTTTTATTATATTTTATATTTACTTATTCTAATATTATGATAAATGTTTAATGAAATATTTATATTTCTTATATTTTTTATTTACTGATTATTTACTTTACTATATATTTTCAGATAGATGTTTAATTTTGTTTTTATCATTTCTTATATCGTCTATTTACTTATTTTTATTTTTCTTATATTAAATATTTACTTATTCTAATTTTCTTGCTTTTATATCAAATGAGAACATTATGATAAATTTTTAATATGATATTTATATTTCTTAAATTTTATATTTACTTATTATTTATTTTTTAGATTGTATATTTAATTATAAAAATATTTAGAAATGATAAAACGTAAAAGTATAAATTTTTCAGATAGATGTTTAAAGTAGTTTTTCATTTCTTATATTATATATTTACTTATTCTAATTTTCTTAATTTTATATCTCTGGTAATATTACGATAGATGTTTAATGTAGTATTTTTATTTATTATGTTGTATCTTTAATTATTATTTATTTTAATATACATTTTTCCGATAGATGTTTAATGTATTTTTCTATTTCTTATATTGTATATTTACTTATTATTTTTATATTACATATTTACTTATTTTAGTATTACGCTAGATGTTTTATATAATATTTCTATTAATTATATTATAAATTTATATATTCTAATTTTACGATGTTTTAGGTAATATATATATATATATATATATATATATATATATATATATATATATCTCACATTGTATATTTACTTATTATATATTTACTTATTATATATTTACTTATTTTAATATTATAATAGATGTTTGATGTAATATTTCTATTTTTATATTGTATGTTTGATGTAATATTTCATTTCATATATCGTATATTTACTTATTATTTATTTTTCTTATATTATATATTTAGTTATTATACTATTACAATTTTAATGTAATATTTTTATTTCTTATATCATATATTTACCGATTATTTATTTTTCTTATGTAATATATTTAGTTATTATAATATTAAGATATATTTTTAATGTAATATTTGCATTTATCCTATTGTGTATTTACTTATAATTTATTATACTATACATTTTCAAATCGATGTGTAATTTAGTTTTTCCATTTAGTTTTATATTGTATGTTTGATGTAATATTTCATTTCATATATCGTATATTTACTTATTATTTATTTTTCTTATATTATATATTTAGTTATTATAATATTACAACTTTAATGTAATATGTTTATTTCTTATATCATATATTTACCGATTTTTTTTATGTAATATATTTAGTTATTATAATATTAAGATATATGTTTAATGTAATATTTGCATTTATCCTATTGTGTATTTACTTATAATTTATTATACTATACATTTTCAAATCGATGTGTAATTTAGTTTTTCCATTTATTATATTTTATATTTACTTATTGTTTATTTTTCTGATATTGTATATTTATTTATTCTAATTTTTACTTTATATTTGTATTTCTGATACTGTATATTTAATCATCATTTATTTTATTCAGTTGTATATTATTGTAATTTAATTTTTATTTTTATTTTAATAAATGATAATATTGTGAAAGATAGTTAATCTAATATATTTATTTCTGAATTGTATATTTACTTATTTTTTATTTTAATATAATATTTTTATTTCTTATATTGTGTATCTATTTAGTATTTATTTTTCTTATATTTTATACTTATTATTTTATATATATATATATATATATCAAATGATAATATTACTATTGTAGTATTTCCATTTTTTATTAAGACAATATTAAGATAAATGTTTATTGTAGTATTTCCATTGTAAAATTTTATATTTACTTATTATTTTTTCTTAATATTGTAGTATTATGTTTTACATTTTAAGATAAATTTTTATTGTAGTTTTTCTACTTTTAAATTGTATATTTACTTATTATTTTTTCTTATATTGTATACTTATTTATTATTTATTTTTTATATCAAATGATAATATTACTATAGATGTTTAATGTAATATTTCTATTTCGGAATATATTCACTTAAATGATAATATTATTATATATGTTTAATGTAATATTTATATTTCTGAATATATTACTTAAATGATAATATTACTATAGATCTTTAATGTAATGTTATTATATATGTTTAATGTAATATTTCTATTTGTGAATATATTTACTTAAATGTTAATATTACTATATATGTTTAATGTAATATTTTTATTTCTAAATATATTTACTTAAATGATAATATTACTATATATGTTTAATGTAACATTTCTATTTCTGAATGTATTTACTTTTTTATTTATTTATTTTTACTTATATTATCTATTTTTTTAATGTCACATGTCATTTTCTCGAAGCTCCCTTGTATGTTGATGTGGACGTTCTATGGAGCCTCAAAAGCTCCATTTTATTAGTATACTATACATTTTCAAATCGATGTGTAATTTAGTTTTTCCATTTAGTTTTATATTGTATGTTTGATGTAATATTTCATTTCATATATCGTATATTTACTTATTATTTATGTTTTTTATATTATATATTTAGTTATTATAATATTATAATTTTAATGTAATATTTTTATTTCTTATATCATATATTTACCGATTATTTATTTTTCTTATGTAATATATTTAGTTATTATAATATTAAGATATATGTTTAATGTAATATTTGCATTTATCTTATTGTGTATTTACTTATAATTTATTATACTATACATTTTCAAATCGATGTGTAATTTAGATTTTCCATTTATTATATTTTATATTTACTTATTGTTTATTTTTCTGATATTGTATATTTACTTATTCTAATTTTTACTTTATATTTGTATTTCTGATACTGTATATTTAATCATTATTTATTTTACTCAGTTGTATATTATTGTTATTTTTATTTTAATAAATGATAATATTGTGAAAGATAGTTAATGTAATATATTTATTTCTGAATTGTATATTTACTTATTGTTTATTTTAATATAATATTTTTATTTCTTATATTGTGTATCTATTTAGTATTTATTTTTCTTATATTTTATACTTATTATTTTATATATATATATATATATATATATATATATCAAATGATAATATTACTGTTGTAGTATTTCCATTTTTTATTAAGACAATATTAAGATAAATGTTTATTGTAGTATTTCCATTTTAAAATTTTATATTTACTTATTATTTTTCTTAATATTGTAGTATTATCTTTTACATTTTAAGATAAATTTTTATTGTAGTTTTTCTACTTTTAAATTGTATATTTACTTATTATTTTTTCTTATATTGTATACTTATTTATTATTTATTTTTTTATATCAAATGATAATATTACTATAGAAGTTTAATGTAATATTTCTATTTCGGAATATATTCACTTAAATGATAATATTATTATATATGTTTAATGTAATATTTATATTTCTGAATATATTACTTAAATGATAATATTACTATAGATGTTTAATGTAATGTTACTATATATGTTTAATGTAATATTTCTATTTGTGAATATATTTACTTAAATGTTAATATTACTATATATGTTTAATCTAATATTTCTATTTCTAAATATATTTACTTAAATGATAATATTACTATATATGTTTAATGTAACATTTCTATTTCTGAATGTATTTACTTTTTTATTTATTTATTTTTAGTTATATTATCTATTTTTCTAATGCCACGTTTTCTCGAAGTTTCCTTTTATGTTGATGTGGACGTTCTATAGAGCCTCAAAAGCTCCATTTTATTAGTATAAAAAGATAGTTAATGTAATATATTTATTTCTGAATTGTATATTTACTTATTGTTTATTTTAATATAATACTTTTATTTCTTATATTGTGTACCTATTTAGTATTTATTTTTCTTATATTTTATACTTATTATTTTATATATATATATATATATATATATATATATATATATATATATATAATCAAATGATAATATTACTATTGTAGTATTTCCATTTTTTATTAAGACAATATTAAGATAAATGTTTATTGTAGTATTTCTATTTTAAAATTTTATATTTACTTATTATTTTTTCTAATATTGTTGTATTATCTTTTACATTTTAAGATAAATTTTTATTGTAGTTTTTCTACTTTTAAATTGTACACTTATTTATTATTTATTTTTTTATATCAAATGATAATATTACTATAGACGTTTAATGTAATATTTCTATTTCGGAATATATTCACTTAAATGATAATATTATTATATATGTTTAATGTAATATTTATATTTCTGAATATATTACTTAAATGATAATATTACTATAGATGTTTAATGTAATGTTACTATATATGTTTAATGTAATATTTCTATTTGTGAATATATTTACTTAAATGTTAATATTACTATATATGTTTAATATAATATTTCTATTTCTAAATATATTTACTGAAATGATAATATTATTATATATGTTTAATGTAACATTTCTATTTCTAAATGTATTTACTTTTTTTATTTATTTATTTTTAAATGTTAATATTACTATATATGTTTAATGTAATATTTCTATTCTAAATATATTTACTTAAATGATAATATTATTATATATGTTAAATGTAACATTTATATTTCTGAATGTATTTACTTTATTTATTTATTTATTTTTATTTATATTATCTATTTTTTTAATGTCACGTGTCATTTTCTCGAATCTCCCTTTTATGTTGATGTGGACGTTCTATGGAGCCTCAAAAGCTCTCTTTTATTAGTATAGATTTGATATAATGTAATGTTATTTGGGCTTTTATGATTCATGTTTTGGTTTATATTTTTTAGCAACTTAAATTTATTAATATAGTGTGATACAAATACAAAGATAATACACATGAAAATACAAAGTAACAAATATTATAATAAAAAAATAACTAGAAAATAACAGAAGATCAAGTGGATTAATCGTATAGACACTTTTCCTCAAAGATCTTCTTTATTAATAGAGTATGAACTCTAATAATTTGCTTGCGAGCTTTAAATCTTCGCCGCATCATTGTCGTTAGTTTTCTTTGTTGTATCATTTCGAACTTATCCCATATTAGAACTATAATTATTCTCAGGTATAGAATCTAAATCCAATGTATTGATTTAACTGCGATAACTAAAATCTGGGATAGCTAACTTTCAACGATTGTAAGAATATCATCATACAACAAAGAAAATACATCTTTCATTCTATATTGTCATTTTCCCATGTAAATTTTCATGTTTCAACAATAAATTAGATTTATCTATACTATGATACCAAATATATTGTATCCAAATATAGAATTTAAACCTGTTTTTGAAGTTGTTCTTGTACTCATAATCTCATCATGCATCTTTTCAACAGGTTTTGTAATTTTCCTGGATCCCAAACTCGTCGACCGAGGCACCATCAAACACAAAGAAAAAATAATCGTGCAATCAAAATTTGACAATCTATTGGCAAACTGACATCACAGTAGCTCTTTTCCACCATGAAAATAAAAAAATGTCTGAATAGAATTCCCTTAAAAAAGTTCCATTATTACTGAATTCTAGTAACATGTTGTGTATGAGATGTGTCGCACATACTCTTGATATGCTTCAACGGAACTCAAATTGTAAATACTCGAATTGTGATTGAGTGTGATCATCAAAACATTCTCCTTCACTTGCTTGGTTAGAAGAAAAATAAACATAAGAGCGCTATGGATGCGTTTTAGGATAAAGACCATTATCAATGCCATTGTGAACGTCGATGATGACTTTCTTGCTGAAAGGATTCGATCAATAGAAAAGAGAAGGCAATCGCATCATTGATCGCCCACTATCTGTCTCTCTTACTCGTTTCAATTCTCGCTTTGTTGTTTATTTTATGTTTTGGTTTATATTGAGTGAGAAAGGCTACTTAGTCAATGGGCTAGGACCCTGTAAAACATTTTTATTTTTCTTGCCATTCTATAATTATAAAAAATGATGTCAAAAAAAGTTTAAACTTTATTACTTTGTTAAATAATATTTCATGCTTGGTAAAATTTGAAAAACGTATGAAAAATTAGTGAATATTGAGTTTACCACTTGGAGAAAAAAATCCAAGAAACAAATCATTTTCAAAATTAAAAAAAAAGACGTACTTATTAATTAGTTAGAAAGAAAGGATGAACGTGGACAGGAAACTTTGTAACGTTGTAATGTCTGTGTCTGTTCATGAACAAATTGCCAATCTTGTTGTCTTCTCAATGACTTATTTTCTTTTTTCCCACGATTATTATTGCTAAATTAATTAATTAATTATAAATCATATATCGAGAAAGAAAATTAAAAGAAAGAGTAAAGTAGCCGCCTCATCTTCATCGTCTCGCCTCGTTGGCTCTCTCTATGGGAAGCCCGATTTAGGGTTTCGTTCGATTTAACCATCGCCACGAACCTCTAGACTCTTCCGGTAAGTCCCATCTTCTTCGTCTTGCTAGTTCTCACTCTGCCTTCCTTCCATTGTCGTTGATTCATCTCTGATCTACAAAAAGTTGGAAGCTTTTAGGATCTTTATAGACTCTCTCGTGCTTCTACTCACACATGTTTATGAAAGTACAAACCTTTTGAAGATCTTGTTCCTCCTTCCATGTCTGATCTGTTTGCAGGTTTAAAGACACTTCTTTGCTTGTGCTTGTTTTGAATATTATGCCTAAAGAGAGGAAAGACCGGTCTGTATCTCAACAAAGGTTAAGAGCATCGCCTTTGTGTTGTGAGAAGCAAGTTAAGGAATGGGAAGAAGCTCGATGTCCTGTCTGTATGGAGCATCCTCACAATGGCATCCTTCTCATTTGTTCTTCCTTTGATAAAGGTTGTCGTCCTTACATGTGTGACACTAGCCACCGTCATTCAAACTGTTTTGATCAGTACCGTAAATCTTCTAAACAGACACCAAGTGAGACTGATGGTGTAGCTTCGGCCTCCGCGACTGTGAGTTTAAGTGAGGAAGCTGCATCTGAGGTGACAGTAAGAGAAGGTGAGAGAGCACAAGAAGCAGAGGGAGACCAAGAAAAAACAAAACCGAAGCTTACTTGTCCGTTATGCCGTGGAGATGTTAAAGAATGGGTAGCTGTTGAAGATGCTCGAGGTTTCATGAACGCAAAACATAGAACCTGTTCTTCTGAGACTTGTGAATTCAGTGGAACTTACTCTGATCTGAGAAAGCATGCAAGGCTCAAGCATCCAGGAGTTAGGCCATCAGAAGCTGATCCAGAGAGACAGAGAAGCTGGAGGAGGCTAGAGAGGCAGAGAGATGTAGGAGATTTGCTTAGCACACTCCAGTCTTCTTTCGGAGGAGAAGAAAGAAGCGGAAACGAAGATAGTATTCTGTCGTTTGATGATGGTGGTTGGCTTACAGTGTTTTTCCTCATCCGCGTGTTTAGACCAGAGTCGAGTGGTGGCTCAAGGAGTAGTAGCTGGTCAGGTACATCTAGAGCTAGGTCACATATAGGTGTGAGAAGAAGATCTTCAAGGCTTTGGGGAGAGAGTTATGAAGGTGATACAGGAACATCATCTAGAGACGAGGAGAACAATCAGTCTTCTGATGAACAAGAGTCTAGACGTCGTGTCCGCAGAAGAGCTTTCATCGCTGATGATGATGAAGAAGAACCATGATGGTGTTTGGATTATATGGAAAAGAAAATTGAGGAAACTTTGTAGTAATAATGAAACCTGTTCTGTAACATTACGTTGGAGATTGAAAAAAGTTTTTTATTGAACAAAATATTCAATAATAATAATTTAAACCATTTTACAAAATCTTTCAAACATTTAAACGAAGTTAACTCTGCAGCTTTACAACATTGAAAATGAATATGTTTAAGTAGAAGTTGCTGGTTCTGAAGCTGCTACTTCAGCTCTCTTCTTGGCAAAGTATTCATCTGCTCGTGCAAGGTTCTTTGCAACTGATGGCTTCACCCATTTCTTTCTTCCAGGCAACACAGTGAGTGTACAACCTGAAGCTTCAAGCTTCTCTTTTGCTGATGTTGAGAACGCACGAGCTTTGAAGGTGAGCTTCACGCTTAGTTCTCCAGTACCTAGAATCTGAAACCGAAGAATGAATGCAATTAGGATCCATTAAGGAGCAAAGCAGTATATTTTGTTTTTGTTTCTCTCTAAAGTAAACTAACCTTAAGAGGGAGTTTCCTTTCCCTTCCAGAAGGATTGATCAAACCCTTTTGCTTCAATGTCTCCAAAGACACTTCATCTCCATCTTCAAACCCAGCTGTTTCAATGTCTTTGAGATTAACTGGTACGTACTTGGGTAATCCTTCACGCATACCTGTTCAAAGAACACGATTGCTGCATCAGGAAACTAGAATAAGAGTATGGATTGAACATTGAAGAAGGTGCTTTGTCATTATCATCAGCAAACAAAAACCCACAAAGCTTCTCTATACAACTCAACTACACACTTGATTCTTGCCTTGAGGCCACAACACATCACCAAGACTCCCATCTCAGTTACATACAGTATCTATGAAGCTTAAACAGAGCCCCTCTGTGAGACATTTCATCGAACACTTAAACTACAAAAAAGTTGGACACTTTTTTTTTCTTACCACCGGCGATTCCTCGAAGTTTGGGAAGACGGCGATAAAGAGCAGTTTGGCCACCTTCGAAACCTCTCATGATTCCAGGACCAGACCGTGACTTCTGTCCTCTCATACCGAAACCACAGCTCGCACCCTGTCCTGCAGAGATACCTCTACCTTTTCTCTTTGCCCTCTTCCTCGAACCAGGTTGTGGTCCCAGATTATCCAGACGGAATCGTTCTGAGGATACTTCTGCTTCCGACGTTTGGTTCGACGCAACAAGAAGGGGTCTCGCTTGTTGCTTTGCTGTTCTACGCTTGTAGTGGAGTTTGAGAGAAAGGATCTGAGATGGGTTTGCTCCTAAGACGCTAACGTTTCCCTTAAATGAAGTGGAAGGGAAGTAGAGACGGTGACATTGGCGGGAGATGAGAGGGTTTGGTGAGATTGAGAGTGGAACCGCCATGGAGCAGCGACACACAACAGATGAGAAGCTTCAAAGATAAAAGGATAGAGGGAGAGAAGATATTCGTCAGAAACTCAATGTTACAGTTAAACATAGTACTCAATTGTATATTGGGCCTTTGTAGCCCATTTTGTATTTCGTGATTTAACCGTCTCAATATAATCAAATTTAATCAATCGGTTTGGTTATTGGTTGGGGTTTAAGATTTAAATATAGTCATGAGAGAGTAGATTGGCTCTCGAAAAGCAATGTAAATTTCAGTTAAGTGAAAAATACCAGATTCAGCTCTAAATTCCTGCGAAATTTAGAAGTGAAGACAACAAGTATAAAATGAAAGGTCTCAAATACAAGTTGATTCACCAAATTCTTTTAGCTTTAAAGCTTTGAGCTCGAGCTTTAGCTCTTAAGTCTTTATTAGATAATCGAACACCTTTTGTAAGTAACACATAATAATGGCACCTTCAACAACATTTATATAGGATAATAAATTAATAATTAATTTATAAACTGTTATCACCAATCAATTCCCAACTGATATATTTTTTTACTTCATAAACTGGTCTCAGTGGATTGGGTTTGTTAATTTCCCAGTTAGTATTTATTTTTTCTTCGTACATACTCCCTCTCTTACAAAAAAATACATATTTAAAAAAAATGTTGCAAAATGATGTATTTATATATTTTGAAAGCATTTTTTATCAACTAATAATGAAAAATTTTGATATTTAAAAAGATTAATTGCATTCTTTAAAATTTTATTGGTTTGAAAATATAAGAAATATAAAATTACAGAAAACTATACATTATTAATTAAATTTTAATGTGTTTTATATTAAAAAATGTGAAAAATCTAAAACATGTATTATTTTGAAATAGAGGAAGTATTTTGAGTGTTGCTTTGTATAATTCAAACAGTGATAAAAAATATATGGATTATAAAACAGTAATAGTTTAAGCAGTTTAATGTTTGATTACTTGTTTACATGTTAGGTCCAAGGCAATCCATACATATTATATACATATATTAAATTTAATAACATCCTTTTCTATTAATAATATACTTACAATCTTACAGTCGACAAAAGTTCAACCATAATCCCAAACTAAAGCAATCATTTATTTTACATAATTTTTTTGTTCTTTTGAAAATATTTTTCAATTAAAAGCATGAAAAAGAAAACAATACAGTGTTTTCGGCTTTGTGTTTATTAATGAGTATCACACTTAATCAAAACAGAAAATCAATAGAAATTGCAAAGTATGAAGAGGAAGAGACGATAGTGAAGGTAAGAGGGGATAATGGCAGAGAAGCATCTAGAAGTAGTGGAGCAGCAGGAGAAGCAGAGTGGTGAAGGAACACATCATTTTTCCAAAACTCATACAAAAACTATAGTTTTGAACCATTTATTTGACATAATAATTACATGCATACAAAACCTATAGCGTCTCGTCATTAGCGAATCCCTAGGTTTTACGAGATCCTTTCTCCACGACGAGAAGAGAACAATCTGTATTATGTAAACACCTGTTTTTATGAAAAGATGATGATCGTTACGTTATTTTTTTTCTTTTGACTTTACTAAGAGCATGATTAATAGAATATCTTAAAGGGGTTTTTGCACTGTTCATGGACCCCTTGCACTGTTCACGGGCTTCACTGACATGTGGGGTCCATGAACAGTGCAAAAACCATTTCTTAAAATTTCTAAATAAGAACCGTTTTTAGAGGGTTTTTTACACTGTTTGCGGGTTCCACTGTCGCGTGGCGACCCGTAATTGGTTTGTTTTATTTTTCTTTAAACTTTTTTTTAAAATCAAAAAAAAAAATATGAACCCAAGTGGAGTTCCAAATTTCTTGGTTAAATAAACAATCCGTCATTTAAAATAAATAATGATTGAAATTACTTATGTTTTCTTACTTTCTGAGACTTTGGGCTTGATGGTCGTTCATAACTAGTAAGTCGATCTTTCGTTCTTGAATTATCTTGTGGATTGGCTCGGTAGGGTCTCCATAATCAGTGAATGTCTCTGCTTTAATCTGTTTTTTTCAGCATGCATTATTAATAATGATGACATAAACTTAAATATAAATAATTTTGCACAAGTGATTTTGGTCAAGAGGTTACCCCACTATTTCCACTTATCTTCTTGGCGTTCTCTAATATACCCGAAGCAATCTTCATATTCTTTTCTTCAGCCAATCTTATTAGTTCTGCACCTGCAAAGTAAATAATACACATAAGAAAGGGAGATAAAGGGAAAAAAGAACATAGATATTTTATTTAGAAAATGATAAACGCCTTAACTGGGTGAAAATGGATAGAAAAGTTGAGCAAAGCCCAGTGATGAAAATAGTGAGATAGGAGAACTTTGTGGCTGTTTTGCAAAGATCAAAAGTTTGTTTCTGTTAATGGTATCTTTAAGATTTTCAAGGACCCAAACGAGTAAATCATAACTTGAGTTGCTCTCGTCAATAACCACCATGACCTTCTTCATCTTCCCTTCTAGTTTTTGTTACAATTAAAATCTCTCCTCAATGTGCGAATTTATAATTTGATTTGGAAGTGAAATATGCGTAATAAAGTAATTAGACGATTTGGTAAATGAAAGGCCTCGTTTACCAACTATTATTTTTTTTACAAGAAAAATGCATACCAATAACATTGAATTATAGAGCGATCGAATAATATGATTTCATTCAACAAGATTAATAATATTATAATAATTAATCTATAACCAATATTCATTAATTCACCATTGATTTATTCATCTTATAATGGTTTGAGTGGAACGGGGTTGGTACCTGCCGGATTCATGATGATAGTAATGACAAACGAACAACATTTCTTTTTGTCGGAATTCTAATGGTATCAAAATATTTTTTTATTAGAGATGGTGACATAATTAATCTTATTAATTTTTTATACAGTTACAAAAAATATAAATTATTGAGATATAAATGTGTACGTAATATAATATTTCTAATATAACTAAATAAATAAAATACAATTAATAATTCAAATAGAAAAAAATAATTTGGTTGTTGTCAACGCAAGATAATAATTGAAAAATGAGTTTGACAAAAACAAAGTCAAATGGCAGGAATGAAAATGTTTGTCATACAGATGATAGAGCTTTTGTTTGTGATACAAAAATTAGGTATTTGATATGAAATCGGAAAATGCAAATTGTTGACGTATGTCCAGTAAAGACAAACTGATGTATTTGTATAAATAAGAAAAACAAATTTTCTATTATGAATGCTTATTCTTGATGTATTTTTAGTTTTGTCAAATTATGTTGCGAAAGCTGATTAATCTTTTGAAGATGCCAACATTTCCACCAACTCTTTCAAACCAACAAAATTGACAAAAGCTATGTATGCTAAGTCCAAGACTATCATCTAGGATTCAGATTTGATCTAAGATCTTTTCTGGTTTCGTTCTAAAAATAGGTATCCGAAGTGACGGATAATAAAATTTTGGATCCATCCAAACCGGATCTGATTATATTAATTTTAGGTTCGGATCCGTATTTTAAAATAGAGTAAATTTTTAATTGTATTAATAATTATATTAATAAATTAATATTTATATATATATATAATAAGTTTTATAATATGGTATTTTAGTTTTAATACTATTATATACTATTATATATATATTCATAAATTTTCTATCAGTATTTAATTTATATATTATTTTTGAATTTTTTATACTTTTAAAATATATCTATTTTTTATTATTATTGCAGATCTGAATCTGAATCCAGATATCTACGGATATCACAATATCTAAACAAATATCTTAAATTTGGATACTCAAAAAGCAAATATCTAAATCTAGATACTAAAAATCACAAATCCAAATAATTTAAATTTTTCAGATATCTGAATCCTTGTTGGATCAACAGATTCATAATAAGGATCAACAAATGGATTTTGCTAGTATTTAAAAGATCAACGCGCTAGCTGTTCGCGTGCTTCCATATTGGGCCTTTCATTATAATTATACTTTTTAGGCCCATAGTTTAAAAAGATCACTAAAGGCTAGCAATACTGGGTCTAAGAAAACCAATTAGTACCTTACTAAATCACAATTAGCGCATTTACTTACACCATCAAGTGATCGGACCCTTATTTTTTCTTCTTTTTCTACGACAAAAGTTAAAACTTTATCAACTTCAAATATTGTCAAATTGTTATAATACAAAATGGTATTTAACCACGAAGGGATAATACTTAACTCCCACTTTTCCGTCACAAAACAAGGTAGAAAACATAAAAACCCATATGATGTTTTCCAGTCATTTATATTTATTCCAAATAAAATAGTAATAATCATCCCTTTAATACAAAAAGAATATCCAAATAAGCACCAAAGCATAACTTGTACGCACGCACTACTAAACAAAAACTTAATTATACACGTCAAACTTAAAATTAATCCAACGGCTGTAATCAATAGTTTGACATTCCATGCTCCTCACCACATCAGATCATTTTATCCTCTCAATTAAAACCCCACACTCAAATTAAGCGAAGCTCCTCGCAAACAGTTTAAGAAAAATATCCAAAAACAGAGAGATGGAAACGGCGCCGTTTAATCCATCTTCTCCGGCGAATCTTCCGTCGTTTCTCCTCCTCTTCGTCACCGTATACCTCCTCGGCTACTTCCTCATTTTCCGCTCCTGGAAATCATCCCACCTAGGCGCAAGCTGCTTAATGTCTCTCTTCCACGGCACTCCCGCCGTCGTACTCGCTTCCCACGCTCTTCTAACAACCCCACGCGCCTTCGCTTCCCCCAACACCGCCGTGGAATCCTCCGTCCTCGACTTCAGCATGGCCTACTTCACGATCGATCTCCTCCACTACCTCGTCTTCCTCCCCAACGACTTCCTCTTCATCCTCCACCACGTCGCCACGCTCTACGTCTTCGCCACGTGTCGATTCGCCGTAGGCCACGGAGCTCACGCGCTTCTCCTGCTCTTGATCTTAGCGGAGGCGACGAGCGCGTGCCAGAACGTGTGGACGATCGCAGGGTACAGGAAAAACGACGTCGTGTTGGCGAGGAGGGTGAGAGACGTTTTGTCTCCTCCTTTCTACTTGTTCTACACTCTTGTTCGTGGACTTGCGGGTCCCGTGGCTCTGTACGATATGGCGTCGTTTTACGGAAGCGGAGCTGCGGATGGAGCGATTCCACGGTGGGCTTGGGTGTCGTGGCTCGTTGTTATTGGGTCGGCTATTGTGCTTAGTGTGTTGTGGGTTTTACGTAATTGGGTTGATTGGTTTAGAGAGAAAAATTCTAGCAAGAAATTTAAATGATTTTTTTTTTTTAAGTTTGATTGATAGAAGTCTAGATATACCAGTGTTAATAGTGAATTTATTTGATTGTATTTGTGTGATGTATATTACTGGTGATAACATTATTAATTTTTTTTCTATGAATCTAAAAGCCTATCTAATCTATTAAAACTGAAGTACAAATAAGAAATAATCCTTGATTTTATTTAATATTTACAAGAAATGCCACTGATACTATCCTTGCATCTAAACATTGATTATTAACAAGAAAAAATAAATTTGGGTTAAACCTATTAACAACATTTATCATTGAATATGTTTATATATATATATAATTAAATTAGTTTTATTTTTATTCATATTCATATAAGCTAACCAACTATATTTGAACTATAAAAAAACTAATAAATGTCAATAATTTTTATATAATTTGAACTTATTCATTTAAAATAACAAAATCATGTAATTTTCCATAACAATTTAGTAACTAAAATACATACTAATATTTATTATAAATGATTATATATACAAACAAATACAATGTATTATTCATTTGTACGATATATCTAATAAGAATAATTTATGTAATTTATAAATTTAAAATTTTTAATCACCATATAATACATATACATAGTTATGTCTAAGACATATCGAATTTTCGAGGTATTTTAGGATATATGGATTCAGATATGCATTCGTTGGATTCATAAAATTGTTATCTGGATCTGGATATTCGGGGTTCGGATATTCAGACTAAAATCCGAATACACGCGGATATTTGGACCTGTTTTTTAATTTAAAAACTAAATATTAACCATCTATTAGTCTATTTAAAATTGTTATTTTAAAAAACTTTAAAAGCATTCAAATTTAAAATTAAAATTTTAGTTATTTTATATAAAAATATATATAATATACATAGATAACTATAATTAAATTTTAAATATTTAATATCCAGATCCAGATATTCAGACCTAAATTTTACTATCTGAATTCGTACTTGGATCAGTCGAATCCGTAAAATCACTATCAGGATCCCCGAATATCCGTTTTTTGAAGCGGATGGGATCCCAGATCGGATAATGGATATCAAATATTAATTTTCATTCATATATACAGTTATATCAAACAAATTGCTTAAAATATTTGACATTTATAAAAATAACATCCGCGCGGGCGCGCGGATCAAATGCTAGTAAGTGTTATTTCTATTGTAATTTGCGGTTGTTTGATTTGAACCTTGTTTGAATTAAACTGCATATGTGAATCTTACAAAAATAGAAATGATTTGTTTTCTTTTTCAGAAAAGAATATTCCCTCCGTTTTATAATACATGATGTATTTACTAACTATATAAAAATTAAGAAATTTATATTTTTCTAAAGGTTATTTTTAAAAATATTTTTATAATACAGATGTATTTACTAACTCCATAAAAATTAAGAAATTTATATTTTCTAAAAGTTATTTTTAAAAATATAATTTTAAAATCGTTTAACTAATTATAAAAAAGACCGTAAAACTTTATTGGTTGAACAATTTTTAATAAAATTTAAGTTAATCTTAAAACTTTTAAAAATATCTTAAAATCTCAAAGTATCTTATATATTGAAACAAAATAAACTTTCTAAAACATCATATAATTTGAAACGGATGGAGTATAAATTTATTTGATAGTAGTGTTGTTTGTTTTTCAACTCTTGAATTTTTCACCATTGATGACAAAAAAAGTAAGAAAGAAGAATCTTTCACCATTATTTCTATAAGAAAATGTAAGCCTCAGATAGACTTTTAATCATGTTTCTGATTGGCCAACTCACGGTACAACAACCGTACAAGTCAACTCCAACAATGCATGCGTGTCACGGCAACCTTTGGTGCTTGTGGGATTTGTATGGTTAAACATTTCTTAATCCCTAATTGTTTATATTTAAGTGGAAGTTGACCAGATTATAGATTTAAAAGAGTGTGTACTTCAGCATTAGGAGATTTTTAAAATGTATTTTTTTCGCTGACAAAGAAAATACGAGAATTTGTTAATCCATACCAAATATGTTCCTGCTCAAACCATTTCAAATGATTAACTTAATTTTTTCTTCTAAAATAGAGTGATTTTATAATAGAGTTGGTTATTACTCTAATGGTACTCTATTTTAGAGTAAAAAAAATGATGAACAAAAAATAAACAAATTACTCTATATATAGAATAAATCTAATATTGTATCATTAGAATATTTTTTACATTAAATACTATTTTATAATAAAAAATAGAGAGGGTTGGAAATGCTCTCATTGTTTATAGAATGAACAAACTTGTCAGAATAAAATACAATGATAAAACACATTGATAATAAAATGAACTATAAAACTGTGAAGATCTCAAGTAGCTAAAGAACTCAACCCCCTCAAAATCATGATCATTCCGGCTGCAACTCCGTAGAACTGCTCGAAAAGGTCATTAAGCGACATCATGGAAGCTGCTGAGAAATGGGGAGAACCATAGGATTCCTTATTACTACTAGTATTACTCAAAACATACCCAATTAATCACATTATTTGATTCTTAAAAACATAACAAGCTTAATTACTGCAATCTTTCCCTTCCCTTTCATTTAACTCTAACTGATGCTTATATATAAAAATAAATGAGATAAATTAACTACTACTATCATACTATGTAAAATGTGGGCAATTAACGAAACAAGACTAATTTTAATACTCTCTCCGTGTTTTTTTATATAATGTCTTAGAAGGTTTATGTTGTCTCAGAATATATGATGTTTTGAGGTTTTAAGATTAATTTTATTTTTACTGAAAACTGTTTAACTAATAAAATTTTACATTTTTTTATAATTGGTTGAATGATTTTAAAATTATATCTTTAAAAAATGTAAATGTTTTAATCTCCGTGTACTAAACCAAACAATTATATAAAAAGAAAACAATGGAGTATATTATAATCTCAAATTCCAATTACTTTAAATATATTATAATCTTTATGTTTCATAAAAAGTGTCATTTTAATTCATTTCACACAAAAATTTAATAAAAGGTCATTTTTATTGAAGAAATCCGACAACTTCGAAACAAAATTTAACCTTTCGTTTGAAGAAACTATCTTACAACAAAAAAAAGAAAGCAAAACCAGACTAATCTCTTTCTCCCTTTAAAAAATTGGAGTGTTAAAAAAGAGGAAATAAAGATCCGTTGTAGGACACATATTAAAAAGTGTAAATATACATTTATACCTTTTATATTAACAAATCTAAATTTAGAATTTAGGGTTATGAGGTGGATTTTGTAATTGATGTTTAAAATTAAAAAGTTAAAAATATTAAAATTTTCAAAAAAAAAAATATTCCACTCATTTTTAGTACTATTTTGTGGCAAAAATTTTGAAATTTTTTTTTGAGAAATTTACCATTTTCTAATCCATTCTATTATATTAGGGTTGACTGTCTAAAACTCTCTATAAATATAATCACCCTATCTATTCTCCCCCTCAACTACCAAGCTCATGACAAATCCACCCAAACTTATGATTTCTCTTTAGATTTCTCCCTAAAGTTTTTATTCTCCTCTCTCTAATTCAATTACAAAATCGAGACTAAAGAAAAATTAATTGCGTTATGTAATTAGTGATTGCCCATTAGGAAAAAACCCGACCCAACATTAAAAAAGAACATGAATCTATCTTTTGTTGTTTTCTTTAAGAATGAATTTATCTTTTGTTGTTTTCTTGAGTTTGTCATTTAAATTGTTTGCGATAAGCTTCCACTGCAACATGAACAAATCGAGAACAAAGGACATTAATAAAGAACATGAATCTATCTTTTGTTGTTTTCTTGAGTTTTTCATTTAAATTCTTTGCGATAAGCTTCCACTGCAACATGAACAAATCGAGAACAAAGGACAACATGAACAAAAGATGAGCTTGCATTCCTAACAAGTTTTAACCAACAACAAAAGCCACCAAGTACATTCATTTAAAGTTTTGAATAACAACAAAAGCCACTAAAGGATAGCAATTTTCGAGTTTTTAAACAACAAAAGAAAAGCAACTCAAACTCAAATCCAGATTTTATGTTTTCTTCGTACTCATACTCAGTCTCATAACCTCCTTCTAAGTCTTTCTTCTATGTTTCAACCATGAGGTCAGCACAATAGATTTCACCTGTTTCATCTTTGTTCTTCATCTCTCTCTCTCCTCTGTTCTTCGTCACTCTCCCTCTCTGTTTCTGTCGTCGCTCTCTCGCCGTCTCTCTCTCGCCGTCTCTCTCTCTCTCTCTCTCTCTCTCTCTCTCTCTCTCTCTCTCTCTCTCTCTCTCTCTCTCTCTCTCTCTCTCTCTGTTTTTCGTCGTATGTGTTCTACAAAACACAAAAATTTGATCTGTCGTGATGAAGTTGAACTGCTCATCATCTCTTGTTCTTGCAGTCTCTCTTTGTCTCTATCTCTCTCTATTCGTCGTTGTCGTCGTCTCTCTCTGTTTCTCTCTGTATCTCCAGTTTTTCTTCGGGAGACAGAATCCCTCTGTGTCGTTGAGTGAAGAAGATAGACTAACCCTAATAAAAATCTCAAATCGATTTGGGTTTTAAAAAAAAAATCTGGGTCGGGTTCTTTTTTAATGTCGGGTCGGGTTCTTTCCTAATGGGCAATCGCTAATTACAGAACGCAATTAATTTCTCTTTAGTCTCGATTTTGAAATTGAATTAGAGAGGAGGGAATAAATACTTTAGGGGGAAATCTAAAGAGAAATCATAAGTTTAGGTGAATTTGTCATGAGCTTGGTAGTTGAGGAGGGAATAAATAGGGTGATTATATTTACAAAGGATTTTAGGCAGCCAACCCATTATTTTATGGAGAATACTTTCTGTGATTTTGAAATATTAATTTAGGGGGTGTTATTCAATAAGTGATTTAAAATCAATTAATAATATTTTATAATCTATTAAATTTTAAAATTTTAAGATAATTTAACTTCATGGATTCTAAAATCTCTTCAGTATACATTGGATTTTGAGTTAAGTTATTTATTCATAAGACTCCATAAGAAATGATTTGAAAACAATCCAAAATACAAAGAATTTTAAAATTCTTAAAAATTGAATAACACTAGATTTTAAAAATAGAATTTAAATCATTCATTGAATAACACTAGATTTTAAAATATAATTTATAATCATCGGTTGAATAACAACAGTGAATTGTTTTTGGATTTGAACTCTATTAAAATACATAATTGAATAACACCACCTTAATAACTTTTAGGTGCTAATTAACAAGTAGCCGTTGGAAGCGCATATATCACCATATAAAGACTAGCCATTACTCTCCATTGTTAAAAAAAAAATATTTTCTCCAACAATCATCAAAAAGAAAAGCACTCGCAACAGATTATATTTCGGAATTAACCTTTGCCTCCACAGAATAATCAAATCACACAGATCCCAATTCGATCTCTGAATCTAAAGATATCATCACATTTCACGGATCTGCTGCCATCTTCAGCGACTTCTTCTGTGCGTGTTCTCCATTTTTAACTCTTTACTTTCTCATATATATGTTTTCCCTCTGATTTATCTTCTTCTGAGGGAGAAGAGTGATAAGGAGATGATGAGACAGGTTGCTTCCAGCATTACTTACTTGCCTTGTCTTGATCATCATCATTCTCAACACTACTATTTGTTTAGGAGTGTTTGATGTATACGGACACTGATGTGGCTGTTCCAATTCACCTGGGTACCCAAGTTGATTGCTAATCCTCAGATGGTTAAGCTCCACGCTTTTGATACCAAGGTGTAAGCATGAACAAATCTAAAACCTCTAACTTCACTTTCAAATATGTCTCTTAACCCACATCGGTTATTTTTGCAGATTCACAAAGTGGACACCCTCTACCAGGTTGAAGATCATCCATATTGTCTATCTTCCGAAACCCTTTACCAAACTCTCTCAGACATCCTCCTCGAGCCAAGATCTTCTCCTCATGATGGACAGGTAACGGATCAGATTCATCATACTGGCACACTCTAGGCCAAAATGCTAAACGCGGATGAGATTGCTTCCTTGATGGCTTATCATCAATCCACCTAACTCTTCACGTGTAGTCTGTTTTGATCTTCCCCCACAAACGGCTGACCATCACTGCCTGCTCTCTAGTATGAAACACTAGTTGTTGTCCGGCCAAAAAAAACTGTTGAAAAGCTCAACGAAAACAAAAGGCACTTGCAACTGGGACAGTTTTTGTTTTTCTGGCTCCTCTCAATAATGTGGAGCGCCTAAGCGTGGACAATCCCAGTTCTTAAACTCAAATCAAAAGCTTAATCTTTTATTTGTTTATTGGTTTGCATACACACACAACAATCCAAAGTTACAACTTTATTATTATGCCAAATAGATGTCTAAAGCCAAAAGAAATCTTCACTTATGACAATTATTCAACAAAAGATGTAAGATAACATATATATTTATTTCACCTAAAGAAGTTCCTAGATAGTTGAAGCTCATCTCCATTTGAGTAAAGATTTCACCAAAGCGGCATACCTGAAAATAGAAAAACAGTCGTGGATTCAGTATTAATAGTTGATTACGAAACATATGCAAGAGCCACGAGATGCAACTTTACCTTCATCAACAAACATGGAGTCTAAGATCTCAGTCAAGAATGCAGACTAACCATGTTCTTCACACTTTATAGCACAAATGATGATCATCTGCTTCTTAACCTTTTGTTGTCTTCCTCTTATGACTTCAGAATTGCACCATCAACCCCTAACACTCCTTCTGTAGTCTCGATATGATGGCTTCAGCAGAGTACCATCATTTGCCCAAACTATACCTTTGTAGTTTCCAAATCAAACTCCCCAGCCACCAAAATAGGTGACACATCACACTACTCTCATCCCTTTCTTTGATTTTACATATTGCATTCATAATCTTTCCTTTTCCTCGCTTGCTGAAAACCAAAAAAAAAGCCCCACCCCTGACATCAACACAGCAGAAACCTGTTCTCCATCATCGGTTTCTCAGTCCTATATTCAGGTCTGATGGCTTCAACAATAACATCAATGCCAACGTAGTCTCTTCTTGTGTAGTCTTCATAGCTAACTCCCACCAAACAGCCAACTTTCTCAAACCAATAAGCCAAAATCCAGATCTTATGGTCTCCTTTGATGCTTAGGCAGTGTACCATCAATGCGAAGAACTCTTAATTCTTTGCCCTCCAAAACAGCTGACAAATCACACCGCCTGCTGCAAAACACACTACTACCACTCGAATCTTCCCTTTTTCTTGTCAGACTTTCTCAAAACAAAGAACCCATCAACATGTAGTGTGCAAGTCTCAGTCAAGACCGCAGACAACCCCATCTTCATAATTTGTTACAGACGTCCTGTGTAGTCTTCACCAGCAAAAAACTATTCGTGATTCTTTTTTTTTTCTTTTCTTTCTCAAACCAAATAAGACATACTAATATATGTACATGATACTACGGCACCTACACTCATGGGCAGCTTACCCATGAAGAACTGAGCCATTCAATTCAAGTATGGAAAGAACGGCTCAGAATGAATTTTCTACCTAGAGAGGTAACTTAGGGGACGGCTTCGAACAATCAGCACATAAAAACTCTAGACAAAAGGTTTCTTCATATTCGCTGTCATTGATGCACCGACCACACTGAAAACACCTCTGTATGCAAAGAGAACAAGCACGACATTCCTCCTTCCCTTTACAATCTTCTGCTGGACAGTCATACACAAGCCTCGAGTTCTGGCATTTTGGACACATCTCAATATCTAGCCCCTCGTTATCATCGCAGGACGCACATGAGTATCCTCTATGGTAAAAACGAGGCTTCTGTATGGACTGCTTCACATTATTGTCTATGTCTAACAAGCCAAACAATTCCTCATAGTGATCTTTAGTAACTCCAAAGAGGCCACCGATTTCCAAGTGCTTCACTTGAAGCTTTCCTGCAGACTTCAGATCTCTCAAGATGCTCAAAACACCATCGATAGTGATCCTTATACATCCAGGCACGCCAAGCTGCCAACCACAAAACAATATTACGTTAAAATAAGATCCCCAAGAAGCATTATTTTCTTAACTATTATTCCAAATAAATTTCAAAAATTAATGAAGAAAAGCTCACCTTAACTACTTGTGGGTTGCGCTCTAACACCCGCTTAAGACAATCTTCAGTAATTCTTGAGCAATCTACGAGCCTCAAACACTGCATAGTGCCCTGAGCACGCTCGGTTAACTGCAGAAGAGCCTCATCGTTGATCTTCTCACTCAAGGGTTGAGAAATGTGGATATGCTTCCACAGTAGCGAGTCATCACGGACAATCGTATGCAGCGACTTGCAAACCATACTAACTGAAAGAAGATCCTTCACCCCCAAGTGATAAAGACAAAAACCAAACGCCGGATGAACGTTTGCGTTCTCTCCTCCGCCATTGGTGCAACTACCACTGCTTTCTGCAACTTCGCCACCATTCCTCCCATCCTTGAGGCTCAATACCTCATCCACATTACTAGCAGATATGAAGGCACCATGACAAGATCCATCACCAAACCCGTTCAATGACCCCCACCCATTATTGTACACATTACCCTCCGGGAAGTCCTGAAACCGCATCGCATTGTTCCAAATGAAACTCAACCCAGCAAAGAGCTGGTGGTGGTTTCCATCACCAATCCCAATCTCATCTCGCCCATAATCAACCTCCAGATCCTCAAGCCATCCAGTAATGGCAGTGAAAGTATTGTTGATATCCATACCAAAAGGATCAGAAGGCAGAACATCAAGTATATCAACAGAAGCTGATGAATCTCCAATGTTGTTCCTCCCATAGTCAAAGGTATCACCTTTACCAATACTCGAACACCAAGGATGAGAAAAAACATCATCTTTCCTCTCCTCAACAAGATACCCATTGGCTATCTTCATTGGTTCCTCAGATAAATGGGGAGAAAAGTTTCTATGTGAAAAATTTAACGCCATATCTACTAAGTCTATATACACCTAAAAAGAATCCCTTTGTACAGAGTCCCTAAAGAAAAAAAAAAACCGAAAACCCCCTTGAGATGAAAGATCAGATCCGGAAAAAAACTATTTTTTTTTTGTTATCTGTAAATGATAAGAAGAGAGAATAAGAGCACAAAAGCTGGAGATAGAAAACTCAGATGACAACAAAAAAATACTTAGTCACCCAAATGTTCAGAGCTTCCTTAGATTAGAAAGTAAAAAGGAACAATCCTAAGAAACGAAACAACGAATTGGTGACAAAGGAATGAATTAATTGAATAAAAATAGTTTTTTTTTTTGATCTTTTCTGTCTAACACTTAGGTCGATCAAAACTAGGGTTTTCCAGATAATTCGAAACCTAAATTATAAAGATTGATCCGCGGAATCGAATTGAATCAACCAATAGATAGAGAGAGAGAAGTTGGAAGCAACAAAACCCAGGAAGAACCAAGCCGAACCCTCGCCGAGATCTCTGAAACAGTTCCGATTTGGATTCGAAACGACGCAGCAACTTGTTTCCTCTTTGGATTCAAGAGAACGGGTTGGTGTGGTAGACCGAGTCAAGAGAAGAAAACGACGATAAATTCTCCGTCTTTGTTAGGGGTCGAGATTTCACGAGGGAGAATAAATAAATAAATATATTTTTTCTCTTTTAAGGAAAGAGATAAGATTAGGGTAACGGTGAAATCGTCAGTGTCTTTAGGAAGATGGACACGTGTCTTTTGTAGCCTTCTCTGTCATTCTTCTTCCTCTTTTGATCTCTCCACAAATTTTAACTACAAAACCTGTTTAATACTACGGATTTATTTGACAACCCAAACGCCACGTTTTTTTAATTATTGCAGATTTGCAGAGCCTGTTTCTTTAATTTAAATTTAATGGTATGTAATTAAAATAAATAAAACTGAAGATTTTTTTCCTATTAATGATGACTCAAAGTTCTTATATCTATATTTTATATCATTTTTGATATCTGTATTTCATAAAACATGATTTTTTTCTACAAGAGATATGGTAATATCGTGTAAGTTAATGGTTATCGCTTGTTGACAAAAAAAAATGGTTATCACTTGCTATCTATGTTTATTAAATAAATGGTTACCACTTGCTAATTATCGGGAAATTACATTCATTTCTGAGACCTGCGTTGTTGGGTAAATTTGTTCGTGGAAAAGGAAATAAATAATGTTTTTGCTTTTAAAACCACACAATAACAGAATCTAAACAAATATAGCAAATACAATATGAGCATGATATGTCGATTAAGAAAAACTATGAGCATGATTGTTAAAGGGTTATTGTAAAATTTATTGTAAAATTTATTGTAAAATTTTAGGCTAAAAAAAATTAGGCTATAAATCTTTAGGATGTAGTTAACGATTTTAGGAGGGTATGTTGAATCTTACATTTAAAGTATTTTTATTTTTAATGAATTGTTAAAAGATTGTACGTGAATTAAAGAATTTAGTATTATCTTTGTTAAACTATTCTATAATTTTATTTAAAATTATGAAATTTTTATTTTTATTTTTGTAATTACGAAAATCTTCTCAAACATTTTAGAAACATTTAAACCACTGTAAAATCTCCAACTTAAATTTTGTTCAATAACAATGAATTTCATAGTGTTTTATGAAATGACAAATTCAATAACACTAATTTGAAAAAAAAAAAATCACGTTTGAATAACAATGAATTTTATCATTTGAATATAAATCACTTAAAATTCCTAGCTGAATACATCCTTTAGTGTTGTGCAGTTTTGGCTATATATTTAAACCAATAAATTATTAACTTTTTCATAGCTAGAGCTGTTTTTCTTTTTACAGTTGAAAAGGAAAAGTCTCTGATTTTTTTTTTAAAAAAAAAACTATATACATCATAATTAGAAGAGATTTGATGTTGTAGAGAAATTATAGGGATGATCTCTCAACAATTGTTAATCAATCTTATATTATTAAGTATGTAGTTAACTACCATCAATTTGCACAAACCAATCAGCCATTTAGGGTTGATTTAAAATGTGGCATCTAAGCGAATCAAATATCAGATAAAACGGGAAGTGTTTTTCTTGATACTAACTATTTATAAATCATGCTTATTAAAAAGAAAAGTTCAAAAAGGAAATGTTTGCCAAATAAACGCGTTTGTTTTAACAACACGTAAAGAAAAGTTCGATGTAGACGGTTTTAAAATGCTTCGTAGGCGAAGAAAAACTTGGAACCTTCAATATACAAAATGATCAACGTCCAAGATTCTTCCCCTCTTTGTGACATATTCTGAAATTGAAAAATAGTAATAATCAATGAACAAAGACAGGCTTACACAGCAAAACCATTAGTTTTTTGGAAGATATTAGTTGGGCCAATATATAGTTAATTTCTTGGAAAGTTATCAAATAGTCTTTAACAATAAATTATATGTTAGACAAATAAACAGTAATACATCAAGTAAATAAATAAACAAATAATGGAACAGCCAATTCGATATTGATGTTGAAATATCCTACTGATTTATTTGTTTCTTAAAGGATGTTCTGTTCACACTAAGAAGAGATATTGGATGATTAGAGCATTTCCATTGCTGAATTTTTATTTAGTATTTTACTTACAAAAAAGAAAAAAAAAAGAGAAACCCCGAGAAACACAATAGCTTCGTAAGATATTTCCGTGAAAATTATTTTAAATGGTTAAAATAACTGCATTACATTAAAATACAAAATAATTTTTGAAAACAAAAATGCTTTTTGAAAACACTCATGCAATCCATGCTTCTGAAATTGTATTGGACTTGGATCATCTTAGGCATTAGTCAGGCCCATCTCTAGAACAAAAAAAAAAGAAAAAAAAAAGAGAAACCCCGAGAACCACAACAGCTTCATAAGATATTTCCATGAAAATTATTTTAAATGGTTCATTAAAAATAACTGCATTACATTTAAAATACAAAATAATTTTTGAAAACAAAAATGCTTTTTGAAGACACTCATGCAATCCATGCTTCTGAAATTGTATTGGACTTGGATCATCTTAGGCATTAGTCAGGCCCATCTCTAGAACAAGTTCATTAGAACTATATACTATTGTTTTTTTTTGTTTTGTTAACACTGATTTATTATTATTTACTCATCCAGCAAATTTTTATTAAAACTCAAAATATACACTGTATCATATGTTTTAGCTATGTATATAACTAATACACCATATATGGACATCAATGAATGTTAGCTCGAGAACTGATATAGTTGCACTTGCACATATATTGTGTGATATAACAACTACCACAGATAATATATTGAGTTGCTGGTTGTTATGGCAGCAACATAAAAATTAAGGAAATATAGAATACATGATCTATCATAACATGGCATTAGAGAATCTGAGAATGAAAAAAGCTTAAGGTAAAAATAATAATTTTTCTAGGATGGGAAATGGGTATTAAAAATATCTCCAACTCAACTCTATTTTTTACTGTAAAATGGAGTAAAAGAGAGTATGATGTAAAAATCACTGCAATCCTATTTCAATTCTTATTCCATAATAGAGTTTACTTTATAAATGAAGTAATTTTTTTTTATCTATTACTTCATTATGGAGTGAGAAATAGACTAGGATTTAAGTATTTTTACTTCATATTCTATTTTATTCCACTTTAGAGAAAAAAATTAAGTTTTACATTGGAGATGCTCTAACCTGAAACTATGTACATAGTGTTAGAAACCTAAACAACATGTATCCTTTGGGTTCAGAATTGGTATTTTAAACCATGCCTTGGACATGTATATATGGGCGTCTGATTGTTGTAAAGCTTTTAAATAGTAAAAAACTCCTTCTGGTTTAGTGGTGATGACAGTCTTCATCAACCCACTTTTATTAGAAAGTAAAACATACATGATCACACATATTTTAAATTTTTATTTTTTTGTTTGGAAACTCCATTTCCTTAAGGGAAACAAACAATCCAACTTTTGAGTGCGATTCGAGGAACCTCACCGGGTGCACGTGTGTAGCAACCTGCAAAGCTATCATGTACCAAAGAGATTGTCGCTACAACTCATCGTGCTAATAGAAACGACGTCGTGTGTGCTAGTGAACTCGAAGCTTCAAATCATAAAATCACAAAGTAAAGACTTGGCATCCCAGACTACTATTTAAAGAAAAGACAGCAAATAAAAAAATTTTAAAAGAAGGAAAAAAAAGTTGCGACGATCAAATGAAAACCGTTGGATCATCAAAGAAGAATTATAACTGGATCACGAGAAGAATATACAATTTTTATTTTAAAAAGTAAAATAAAAAGAAAAAGAGCAAAAATTTTAAAATAAAGCAGAAAAATTCATCGCTTATTTGATTAGAAAAAAAAAAAAAAATTCATACTTCCCAGAGGAAAGGGGAACGAAAGAATAACCCAGAAAAAAAATTAAAATTCATCAAGTCAACAAAGAACAACGAAACAAAAGAGGTCTGAAGCAGTTTGAATGTTATCATCATCATCATCATCATCATCGTTGTAATGCTTTTTTCTCATCTGGGTATTTCCTCTGTTGACCTCAATTTCTAATCCATTGGGTCTGTTTGTTTCTGGGGAATGTACAGATTCCCTCTTGTTCTCGTTCTCTGATTCTCGTTATCGCGATTGTTTACAGAGCTGGAATCGCCGAAAGTTTGAATTTTTATTTGGGTTTCGTACAAAAAGGGCGAGACTTTTTGCTATTTCTCTCGATTTTACAGGTTCGTGGTTTGATTCTGATTATAAAGTTTAAGGCTTGATCTAGGATTTTGAGTTTTGATGGATTTTGTTATTCTAGGTTTTGTTATGTGGGGATGAGATGATTAGAGAATCTGAGTCCTTGTAGTTGAGAATAATAAAAGACCGCTATGTGGAAACAGATTCTTGGTAAGCTTCCTAAAAAGTCTTCTAAGAACGATCATCATCGTGGTGGACGTGAAGACGGTGGTGCCCATTCTTCTTCCTCTTCTGCCTCTACCTCTAAGAGCAGTGATAATGGCCCTGCTAAATCAGGCAACAACTCGCACACAAAGAAGAACGCTCCCGTAGGCGGGAGATCTGCTGCTTCTGACTCGGCTCATAAAGGTGGAAACAACAATGGAGTATTCACTCCTTATGAAGCATTACCGAGTTTCAAAGATGTTCCGAACACTGAGAAGCAAACCTTGTTCATAAAGAAGCTGAACTTGTGTCGTGTAGTGTTTGATTTCACTGATCCTACAAAGAACATCAAGGAGAAAGAGATTAAGAGGCAGACATTGCTGGAGCTTGTGGACTATGTGAACTCTGCTAATGGCAAGTTTAGCGAAGTGAGTATTCAAGAAGTGGTTCGGATGGTCTCTGCTAACATATTCAGAACGCTAAACCCTCAGCCACGTGAGAATAAAGTTATTGATGCCTTAGACCTGGAGGAGGAAGAGCCTTCCATGGATCTTGCCTGGCCTCACTTGCAGCTTGTGTATGAGCTTTTCTTGAGGTTTGTTGCTTCCCCTGACACTGACACCAAGCTGGCTAAAAGATACATAGACCAATCTTTTGTCCTGCGGTTGCTTGATTTGTTTGATTCCGAGGATCCTAGAGAGAGGGATTGTCTGAAAACCATTCTCCATCGGATCTATGGTAAATTTATGGTTCACCGTCCTTTCATCAGGAAATCCATAAACAATATCTTCTACCGGTTTGTTTTTGAGACAGAGAAACATAACGGGATTGCTGAGTTTCTTGAAATCTTGGGAAGTATCATCAATGGGTTTGCTCTTCCTTTGAAAGATGAGCACAAAGTGTTTCTCGTCCGTGTTTTGATACCTCTCCACAAACCGAAATGCTTGCAAATGTATCATCAACAGTTGTCTTATTGTATCACACAGTTTGTAGAAAAGGATTGCAAACTTGCTGATACGGTTATAAGAGGGTTACTGAAATACTGGCCCGTGACAAACAGTTCCAAAGAAGTCATGTTTCTCAATGAGTTGGAGGAAGTACTCGAAGCAACTCAACCACCAGAGTTCCAAAGGTGCATGGTTCCACTGTTTCGCCAAATAGCTCGATGCTTGAACAGTCTTCATTTTCAGGTACCTGTGACACTTCTTATTCAATTCTCTTTGTTTCCTCACATCCTGTTGCTTTGACATTTTCTGAGAAACCCTCTGTTGCTGTTGGTTGTGCCTCTCATTCTCGCTAGGCTATATCGTTTGACATAATTAAAACTGTGTCAGCGTATTGCTTTGCATTTGTTACTAGCTACTGGTGACTGTTGTAACCTAACTCACTGTTAGATCAAAATGGAAGATTCGGGTTCGCAGTAATGAAAGTATTAGTGTTTTAGGATTGTTGTGTTTTTCCTGCCCTGGATGATTACTTATATGAGAAAATTTCTTGGATGAATCGATTTATTAAAGCTTATATTAGAAAGTTTCTTGGATAAATCGATTTATTAAAGCTATTGTCAAACAGAAAATTATAGCACAATGACTGCATATGAACTTCTACAGGAAAAGTCTGTTCATTTCGTAAAAGTCTTGTAGGTTCAGGGTCTAATGAGTTGTGAATAGATCTCCAATCTTTGTTCCAGACTATTATATGCATCTGTTTGGTTTCTTTGCAGGTTGCAGAGAGAGCTTTATTCTTATGGAACAACAATCACATAGAGAATCTGATAATGCAGAGCCGCAAAGTCATTCTTCCAATTATATTCCCTGCCTTGGAGAGAAACGCACAGAAGCACTGGAACCAAGCTGTTCATAGCTTGACGCTAAACGTGCGGAAGATATTTAATGACCTTGACCCTGAGTTGTTCAAGGAATGTCTTGCTAAGTTCAAAGAAGATGAATCAAAGCAAGTTGAAACCAAAGCGAAACGTGAAGCCACTTGGAAACGTTTGGAAGAACTTGGGATGCGAAAGGCTTCATGAGGTTAGAGCTGTAAAGAAGAAAAAGAAGAGAAAGAGAGAGAGAGAGCTTTTCGTGTCTTATCCACTGGAATGTGGTATGTTCTTCAGATACTTTTGATATCAATTCAGGAGAAGCATTGAAGAAAAGTGGCCTCTTCTTGAAAGAAAAGAAACTCAAGATGTAAGATTGTTCCCGTTTTGATTTCTTCTACAATCTTCCTGTTCTTTAAAGCTTGTTAATGGTTTTTTTTTTCTTATGCTACATTGTCCCATCTCTGTTCACCTTTCCCGAGACTGTCTGATTCATTTCGTCATCTCCTTTAATATCTGCAAATTGCAGCTTCAGGGTTTGCCTAAAGAATCAGTTTGTTGTGTGTACCAAACACTATTGCATTTTCACTTGTATATTTTTTTTTTTTAAAATCAGTCTTTGTTTCAGTTTTGGGTGTTTGTGGATCTGTTTACTAACTCCAACAAGTCTTGGAACTCTCAACACCAAATTGCTTGATCTAGATTTGGTTCAGTCATTGGATTTTAAATCTCTTATTACTTCATTTTGTTATGACTTAAAACGTTGTCGACATGTTGTTCCCTGTTCAGACAGTCAAAATTTATCTCTGGTCATTCTGTCTTCTCTCAGTCACCATCCTTTCTTTTTATCTCTCTCTTTAGTCTCTAATCTTTATCCATTTCTTTTTCTCTCTCTCCTCATGCCAACGAAGCAGTAGCCATGAAAAGCTAAACCCTTCTTCTTCTTCTTCTTCTTGGTACTTTGATTGTTTAGATTACTTGTGGGTCAAACCCAAGTTCTTCTGCTTTGTTATATTGATTCACAAGTTCAGATCTTGCTTTCTTGGTCTAGATATGATTCACGCGCTTGATTCATGATAGTAAAGCTACAACCTTTCTGTTCTGGGTTGTGGTTTGGTCTCTGGGTGACTAATCAAATCAAGATCTAGTCAACACGAGATGTTCACAAGAGTCGTTCTTATGCGTGGTGAGATGATCTTAGGAGTAATAAAGTATACTTCTTTAATCGGATTTTCTAGTTTCTGAGATCTGACTTTGCTTTAAAGTAATGGAAGCTTGAGAAATCTGATCTGAGTCTACTCGTTTGAGAAGATACAGTTGGAAATCTTGAAGTTTGACTACTCATAGATCGGAGGATGTTTAAGCAAATACTTGGGAAGCTTCCTAAGAAACCTTCTTCTGCTAAGTTTTGGGATAATGGTGAGTCCCAAGCTCCAGATAACAACAACCAAGGAGATGACGTTTTAAGCCAGAGATCATCAAATGGAGACAATCTTGATTCTGTTTCTGTTGATGTCTTGCCAAGGTTGAAAGATGTTTCCATCTCCGAGAAGCAGGAGCTGTTTCTTAAGAAGCTTAGGTTATGCTGTGTAGTGTTTGACTTTGTCGCTGAGCCTCAGAGAAACCTGAAGGAGAAAGAGATCAAAAGGCAAACACTTCTTGAAGTTGTGGATTATGTCATCTCTTCAGGGAATGGCAAGTTCCCTGAACCAGTTATTGAAGAAGCTACAAGGATGGTTTCAGCTAATCTCTTTAGCAGCCGTCACCAACAATGGAAGAACAAAACTCCAGAAGCATCAGATTTGGAAGAACAAGAAGAAGGATCTTTGAACCCTTCTTGGCCTCACTTGCAGATTGTTTACGAGTTTCTCCTAAGAATCGTTGCATCTCCCAACACAGACGCCAAGATATCCAAGAAGTACATTGATCATACATTTGTTCTCAAGCTATTGGATCTGTTTGACTCTGAAGATCCTAGAGAAAGAGAGTATCTCAAAACAATACTTCACAGGATCTACGGGAGATTTATGGTTCATCGTCCATTCATCAGGAAGACAATGAACAACATCTTGTATGATTTCATACTGGAGACAGGGAAACACTCAGGAATAGCTGAGTTTCTTGAAGTGTTAGGATCCATTATCAATGGTTTCGCTTTACCTCTAAAGGAAGAACACAAGCTCTTCCTTACTAGAGTGTTGGTTCCTCTACACAAACTGAAATGCTTACCTAATTACCATCAACAGCTTTCTTACTGCATCATACAGTTTGTTGAGAAAGACGTTAAGCTTGCTGATACTGTCATTAAAGGGTTGTTGAAGTATTGGCCTGTTACTAATAGCTCCAAAGAAATCATGTTCTTGAGTGAATTAGAGGAGATTCTAGAAGCAACTCAGTTAACAGAGTTTGAACGTTGTATGATTCCTCTCTCTCGCCAAATTGCTCAGTGCTTGAGCAGCTCTCACTTTCAGGTTAGAGAACCATTATCCACTTTTTTTTTTGTTGGTAAGAGTCTTGAATGGTTCTTGAGTTTCACTGGTTGTGTGTATGTGTTTAGGTAGCGGAACGGGCTCTATACTTATGGAACAATGATCATGTCAGTAACTTGGTGAGACATCACAGCAGAATCATTCTACCGATAGTGTTTCCAGCTTTGGAGAAAAACGGTAGTAGTCATTGGAATCAGACTGTAAAGAACTTGACTGAGAATGTCCTTAAGGTTTTGTCTGATACAAATCCAGAACTATTTGAAGAATGTTTGCGCAAGTTTCAAGAAGATAAGCAAAATGCAGAGGATACCAAGAAGAAGAATGGAGAAACCTGGAGACAGTTAGAGGAGATTGTTACTTCAAAAGGACACACATCAATGGCGAAGTAAGAGTTTTTTTCTGCACTTTTTACGCTACACAAAAAAAAAAAAGAAGAAGAAAATTGGTTTATGTTTTTGTTTTGTAAGCCTGAAAGGTATTATACAGTTTACTTTTGCTTGCTTGGTTCAAGTCTTTTGTTTGTCCTCTTTCTGTTCATGTAAACATCTTCTTACGCAAACAAGAGTTTTCTATTTGTCTGAAAGTCGTGTAGTTTTAGGTGAAACAGATTGACTCTTGTTTGGTTTTTCTTCAGAAGATTTCACCAGAATAGTCACCATCTGAGAGTTGATTTGATCTATACAGACATCATCACGCCATTATCTCCAAACTCCAGAAAGAGAGAATATAAAAAAAGTCTCATAAATCTCCCATTAATGTTGCCTCAGTGAAGAGAACACAAACGCTGCATGATTCATCTCTCACAGACAAAAGAAGAAAACTCCTCTCCTAATGTTCTCTAGTAAGGCACATACATCAGTGACAAAACCGATCAGTCATGTTACAAATCCTCTTCTTCAACAACAGCTGATACAAAACAACACTAGAGAACCATCATCATAGAGATTCCGCTTTTCACGTTGAAGATCTCAAAAGTTTTGTCCTCGTCAAGCTTATAATATTATTTAAACTGATACAACTATGTACTTTTGGTAGTAACCTTGTATCTAATGTCAAATACCAACTGTTACTTGGAAGTATCTAAAGCCTTTGGACAATTTGAAGAAAAAGGCAAAGCTATCCTTTTAACTAGTGTTTTGAAACGACACCGTATCTGAGTCGGAAACACCAAGGGCCTCTCGTTTCAGAGAGAGAAAAAAATCTTATCTCTGTCTTGATGTTTCCATGGCAAATGACAGAACAAAGATCTTTCTTTTTCTCTCTCTTTGTCTCAGGGCCTTTGATCGTCATTCGATTATCTTCATCTAGTAGAAGCGAAGCTCTGTAAGGTGAAAAGTTTATACCTTTCACCTTCTTCTAGAGACTTGTAATCATCCTCTGTTCCAAAACAGAGTTTCTCCTCAAACGAAGCAGCAACTCCCATGGCTTTGACTTCGTGCCTAAAGACTGGAGTAGTTCCAATGTCTCCGACCAACGGGTTGTATCTTTCCGGCAGTCTTGTGAAGTCGGACAGTGGCTTCTCTGTTCCGACAAAGTTAAAGAGCATTCGAAAAAGTGATGGAGAGAGGTTGAGAGTCCAAGCCGTGTTCAGCTTTCCTCCGGCGTTTCTAACAAGAAACGGTCGAGCGGAGAAGCAGAAACAGCTGAAGCAAGACCTTCTCGAAGCCATTGAGCCTCTTGAACGTGGCGCCATTGCCTCGCCTGATGACCAGCTTCGTATTGATCAGGTTCTTTACTCTTTCTTGTTGCAGATAGGAATGTAGAATCTCCATTGAGACAGGTTTTGTTTGGCCATTTGACAGTTGGCGCGGAAAGTGGAAGCAGTTAATCCAACCAAGGAGCCTCTGAAGTCTGATTTGCTCAATGGGAAGTGGGAGCTCATTTACACAACATCAGCTTCTATTCTGCAGGCTAAGGTTACAACTTTGTTCTGTTGTTGTTTGGTGTCTTATGTTTTATTTATTTGATTGGGCTTCTTGTGTGTGTCATTCTCTTTTAAACAGAAACCAAGGTTGTTGAGATCAATAACAAACTACCAATCTATCAATGTGGATACACTCAAGGTTCAAAACATGGAGACTTGGCCTTTCTTCAACTCGGTAAAGGTTTTCAAAGTGTTTGTACCATTTGCACTAATAAGTTCTCCACGTTGTGCTAGACCATATACTAATGGTAACGTATTTTGATATTATCCATTGGCATGAATATTGAAAGATGTAGCACAAAGTTTTGATCTCTGTAATAAGCTATGTTCCTATCTGCTTAATCTATGAAAATGTATTTAGCAAACAACATTTTGTTTTGTAGGTAACTGGAGACATAAGACCCCTCAATTCAAGGAAGGTTGCTGTGCAGCTCAAAGTGTTTAAAATTCTTGGCTTTGTAAGTTACACTCAAACTGAAACTCCCTATATTCGCCTTTGTGATGTACTGATTCAGGCAGCATAAGCTCTTTTTCTTACCGACCGGTTAGTGATGGACTGTCTGATTGATTTTGGTTGTGCAGATCCCTGTAAATGCACCTGATACCGCGCGTGGTGAACTGGAGATTACCTATGTGGACGAGGAGCTAAGGTTAGTTGTGAATGAGAGTTGTTTTTTTCTTTTTTACTTTTATACGTCTTAAAGGTTTGAAACTTAAAACAACGTTATGTTTTTGCAGGTTGTCAAGGGGTGACAAAGGCAACTTGTTTATACTGAAGATGTATGATCCCACTTATCGAATCCCTCTCTGAAACAAATGGTTCCAAGCCATCATACACATACATACCCTCCATCTCTTGTTCTGTCTCTCTTCATCATATGTATAGATGAATGTTTCTTCTTCTACAAACATAAAAATCTGATAAGAGCCAAAGGAAATAAAAGAGACAAGCTCTTGCCTCAGTTTTAAAACTTGTTCTTACTGACATTGCATTGTAATCAGATTAAAAGCTCAAAACTTTGAACTCGGTTTCGTCTCCTCTTGAAAGTTATCGAAATGTAACAGATGTAAAAATGAACCTTTCTTTGTCTGTTTCGAACGACGTCGTATAAAGCTGGCGAGACACAGACCTCTCGTTTCAGAGATTTGTCGCCACAAAGCAAGCACTCTTCCTTCTTCCTCGTAAAGCTCTTCCTTTGTTTGTTTTGGAAACAGAGTCTCTTGAAGAAAATCTTTGATGGGTTTCATCTCTCTGCAACCTTGGGGCAGAGGAGCTTCAACCTCTGTTCATGTCCTTCGTCCAGGTAGGTAAGTTCGATTCCTTACTCGATATGATTCATATTCGATCTGTATCACGAAGATTCTGAATCTTTCGATTGATCAGTTGGTCCGCACACTAAGCTGTATGATGCTGGAACAGTCAAGTTTGACACTGTAAGATTCTTGAATATTTGCTTGTTCTTGGTACCAAAAAAAAAACAAAACTTGTAACAGATGATCTTGTTGTATGGTTATCTGTCTTCAGGGTTTTAAGTTTGATGTAAGAGCATCTTCGAGTCGTAAGAAACTAAGAAGAGAGTCTCAACAAGGTAAAGACATAACCAGAAGAAGTGTTACAGAAGCGAAAGAAGAAGTAGTTGATGACACTTCAACTTCAAAAGACTCCTTTGATGTTGTTGCTGCTCCTCGAGACAAAGTACTTCAAGCCTGCACTGTAACTTCCGGTTTAATGGCTGCATTAGGACTCGTCATCAGAAAGGTGAATCAATTCCTTTGTGTCTTGTTTTGAAATTTAACTAAATGATTATGTTAACATTTGCAGGCTTCTCATGTTGCATCAACTGAAGGGTTACCAATCCCAGACTGCTCTTCAGATATACCATGTAACCATCTTAAAACCAGCTTTTGTTGTGTGTTAATGAGTAATGTTTTGTGTTTTTCTGATCATTTCTTGCAGTTGGTTTTGAAACTTGGCATCTCGGGTTGATTGCTGGAACGGTTGTGTTGATATCATCAAGCAGGTTCTTGCTACTAAACTCTTGGCCAGATTTTGCTGATTCAAGTGAAGCAGCAAACCAACAGGTGAAAAAACATTATTCATAGTAACATTCCAAAGGTTCTCTAACTCACTGGGATTCATTACTTGCAGATCCTTACTTCACTCGAGCCTCTAGATTACCTTGTTGTTGCTACTTTACCTGGACTTAGTGAGGTACAATCAAATCTTTTTATCCCTTAAAAGAATCAAAGTTAATATTGATTTTTGTTGACAGGAGATGCTCTTTAGAGGAGCGTTGATGCCTTTGTTTGGAACCAGTTGGAGCAGTATTGTTGGAGTTGGACTCATCTTCGGTTTACTTCACCTTGGAAGCGGAAGAAAGTACTCCTTTGCGATTTGGTAAACTAAACCATCTTTTGTTACCTCAATGCTGATGAGAATTAACGAAGACTAATCTTTGATATTTAGATGAATTATTATTATTATTATCACCAGTGATTAGTATATATTGAACTGTATGTTTTGGTTTTGTGAATTTCTCAGGGCGTCTGTTGTTGGTATAGTGTATGGTTATGCAGCGGTTCTGTCGTCGAGTCTTCTTGTTCCTATGGCTTCTCATGCACTCAACAATTTGGTCGGAGGTTTGCTGTGGCGACATAGTAGTAGTAGTTCCAAGCTCAAGTCATTGGAGTGAAAGTTTACATAAGATTTATATAGCTTTGACTATTATAGGTTGTTTTATTAAATACTTAACAGTTTAGGGTGGTTACTGCAATTTTATTGCACCGATCACCAATGTGTTCACGTCACAAGAAGACAAAATGAGAAAAAGGAAATATTTATAAATTAATGAAGTGTAAAGTTGAAAATCAATCATAAACTCTTTTTTTTTAAAACTATTCAATAAAATATTATTGTATTTTCCACTGTTTATCCCTCTTGATTATCTGAATTAGTGTTGAGTATATGATTAATGATGCTTAATTAGTAGGGAGAAATAGAAAATAAAATTGAATTAAATGAAGAAAACTGTAAGAGAGGAAGAGGAGGAAGTGTGTGGTGGTCAAAAAGGTCGTCAGTACGTGAACAATGGAGAGAGACGTCCACTGTTCGACAATTCTTATTAAAGTCGAATCCTTTTTTTTTATCTTCTTCTAAATGAAGTTTCTTTAATTAGATTTGGCTCACACTTTACCTTGACATTAAAGCAACAACCTTTGAAACAAAACCAAAAAAAGGATCTCAGAATCGAGTTTTAGTAGAGAGATGCTAGCAGAAACATGGCGAATGGATGTGCAATACGAGGAGGTTGTCCTAGCGATTACGTCGCCGTTGTTATAGCTGTTATCTGCTTCCTCGTGTATGCTCTTTCTTCTTCCTGCTCCAAATCCTTTTCTTTCAGCTCTTTGTATTGAAGATCTAGCTACTGGGTTTACGTGTTGACTCTTTACTTGGGTCGTCTTCCTCTAGAAATTTGCGATTATAGAATTTTTGGGTATTAATCTTTAAATGTTCATATGATGTCTCTAGCTGTTTATGTCTTTGTCTTGTAACTGTTTGTTCTTATGTCCCAAAGGCCAAAGGATCTAGCTTTTGTTCTGGGTATTAGATGTTTCAGATTTCATGCTAGCAAGATTCAACTTGATTTTGTAGTTTGAGAAAGCATCATTTAATGGCGATTTTTAGTGAAATCTTTATCTTGTAGTAACTCAAATCTTCTTTTTATTACCAGGCTTCTATCGAGATCGGTGTTACCATGTTTGATACACAAGGCTCCTCGTACTAACAGTAGCAGTTTCTGGATCCCTGTCATTCAAGTCTTCTCCAGTTTCAACCTTCTCTTCTCCATTGTGGTTAGTAGACTAACTTCATTTTTCGATTCTCCTTCAAGTATCACTTCTTTTTTTGTAAAGTTTCTACATAACTGACTGTTGTTTATTTTTTGTTCAGATGTCAGTCAATCTTATTCAGTTCAAGTCGCAACATTGGCGGCGTTATTGCTATCTTTGGGCAGGTTTTGTTCACAAACAAGTCCACATTTAGATCTATCTGTTGTACAGTTTCGATTACTGTAATGTTTTTTTGTTTCAGTGTGGGTTGAAGGACCACTTGGATTCGGTTTGCTTATGAGCTGCCGTATTACTCAGGCTTTTCAACTCTACTTCATATTCGTCAAGTAAGGATAATTACTTAAACAAAACTGCTTTCAGTATCCATTTTCATCTCTATTGCTCTGATTGTATGTTGTTTGTAATGTAGGAAACGTCTACCACCTGTAAAATCATACGTTTTTCTCCCCCTTGTTTTGTTACCATGGATCTTTGGAGCTGCAAGTAATCATTCCTGTGAACTTTTTGTTTTTTGCTTGTGTTGGATAATGTTTTGATTTTGGTTTTGGTTTTTAGTTATCCATGCAAGAAAGCCTCTCAGCAATGAATGCCACTTGGGTCTTCAATGGACTTTCCCAGTTGCAGGCCTTCATGCTCTTTACGTCCTTGCTTTAGTTGCCTTCACCAGAGCCATCCGTCATGTAGAGTTTCGTTTTGATGAGCTTAAAGATCTCTGGAAAGGGATTCTCGTCTCAGCTGCTTCAGTTGTTATATGGGTAACAGCTTTTGTGTTGAATGAGATTATTACACGAATCTCTTGGCTTCAAGTCGCTTCAAGATTTGTACTTCTAGTCACGGTATGTAGCTCTAAGCAAGACTCTCTGCTTATCATACATTACATTTGCCAGTTGAAAAAAGTATGTGTTTTTGGTATAGGGTGGAGTTCTGGTGGTTGTCTTCTTTTCCATCTCGAGTAATCAACCTCTTCTCTCACAAATCAGCCTGAAGAAGAAAGATAACATTGAGTTTCAAAGAATGAGTCTAGCTCTAGGCATACCTGATAGCGGTTTGTTGTTTCGAAAGGAGGAGTTTCGACCTGTTGATCCAAGTGAGCCACTTGATAAGCTTCTTCTCAATAAAAGATTTCGCCAATCGCTTATGGAGTTCGCTGACAGGTACTGTGTTTGATATCTTACCTTTCATTGTTCATCCCCTGCTTAGAGGTTTGTTATATGTTGATAGCTGCTACGCTGGAGAAACGTTGCATTTCTATGAAGAAGTGTATGAACATGGTAAAATACCTGAAGGTGATTCGATAAGAAGAATCTACATGGCTAGACATATCATGGAGAAGTTCATCGTTGCAGGTTTATTATCTATCATCTATCATCTTGTTTCTTCTTTATAAACACCCTTCTCAGGTGTTCTCTCTTTAAACGCAGGAGCGGAAATGGAAGTGAACTTATCACATAAAACCAGGCAAGAGATCTTGACCACTCAAGATTTAACTCACTCTGATCTCTTCAAGAACGCATTAAACGAAGTAATGCATTTGATCAAGATGGTAAAATAACATCTCCTCTCTCTCTCTCTCTTTCACTCTCTTCCCCCTTTAATGAAAGCTTATTATCTTGATTCTGATATTGAAGAACCTGTTGAGAGATTACTGGTCATCCATCTACTTCATCAAGTTCAAGGAAGAGGAAGACTGCGACGAGGCAATGCATAAGGAAGGATGGAGTTTCTCTCCTCCAAGGATGAGTTCAGTTCAAGGCTCTGATGATCCTTTCTATCAAGAACATATGTCTAAGAGTCCCACTTCCAGATGCAGTAGTCCCGGTTAATGAATCTAAACCAGAACCTAAACCGCCTTTTCAACATACGGTATTTTTATGTTTATAGCAGCAATTTTAGTCCATATATAATCTCTCCCTCACGTCTATTGTGTACATATCTGTTTCTCACTCTTGCTATGTACCAGACTGAAAGAAAAAGTCCGGTTTATGTTTTGGTTTGGTTTCATATATGTATACTTATGGAAACATACTAATTAATGTCTGGAATAATTAGCAAATTTTCTGCATTTCTCTCTCTAATCTCTAATAAAAAGGTACAACGGACACTTTGTCTAATGAAAATATCTTATTTTGAAACCGCAGGAATATGTTATAGTCATATTTTCCTGATATTATTGCAGTTTCTAAAACATACTTTACAGGGAATATCTTAGCTCTACACCATGTAGAATTTTGAAATTAAAATCTGATTTTCCCCTAAATTTATTATAAAATTAAACAACCTCTAGAAAAGTTATAATTTAAAAAGAATTAGAAACTGAAGGAAATAAGGAAACATCTGTAAAAATTGTAACAAAGAAAGTATTAATATAAATAAAAATCATTAAACCCTAAATAATAATCACTTAACTATAAATTCAAATGTTATTGTATTTTTTATTGAATGTATTTTAAAAAATAATAGCCAACTTATAATACTTAAATCAATTTCTCAAAATAGAAAAAAATTAATTTTACCAATATTATTTTAAAATTTACTTTAAATGATGACTATTTCATAAATGTCTTAAATTTGCTATGAAAAAATACTAAACTAACCATATTAAATCATTTATAAATGTTTAATAATCATCTATAAAAGTTTATAAATGCAACTCCACCTCTTAAATACTAAATTTTAAATAATAATCACTAAACTCAAATGTTAAGATATACTATATTTGATTAAATGTTTTTTTAAAAAAATTGGTAGTCAACTTATGATATTTTAATCAATTTCTCAAAATCACATTACAATAATAATTATGATAATTAGTAACAAAAAAACTTTGGCCTTGCGGTAGCAAAAGGTTAATCGAATTATTGGTTACAAACTTACACCAAATAAATTAATTGGGATTTCGTAGATCTTGACCCTTATGATCATTTCCATGTCCTAGCAGGATGTATGATAATATAATGATGATAATGATGATGATGATGCATCACAAGTTTCATGATGTGTTCTCACACCTTCGGACATCACATATCCACATTTGTTTCACGTGGCACAAACATCTTAACACGTTCACTTACACATTCAGAACCTAACCCATAGAAAGAAGTGTTTTCATAAAAGAGAGAGTTCAACCTTGGTCTAAAACGATAAGGTGGGAAATGGATCAATTATCTTTCCAAATAGCCATGTAGTGAGAGTTGTAAATGAAACACAAATTATCTATAGGTAAATAGTCTTGTCAATGAAAAAAAAAAGTTTTTAACTATCGTGTGAGATGATAAACATAATGGTTCCTTTATAAAAGATAATAGTTAACTGTTGTGGTGACTTTCTAAATTTTAATGATTCTCATCTGATAAAATATGAACATTATTTCCCAAAGAATTTTTTTTGTGGGTGCCGTCTACAACAAGGTTTTGGTCAAAAACTCAAATATATGTGGGCAATTATTGAGTCTCGTCGTTTGCAACCCTTGATGATGTTCTTGCCAAGATAGTTTATAATATTGAAGGGAATCTTTATCAGTTTACGTTTCACCTAATTAGTTAATTCAATAGTTGTTAAATACTGGAGTAGTAGTTAATTATTTACTTGATGTGTATTGAATTCCAAAACTAACATCAAAATTCTGATATTTCAAAAATATACATTGTTGCATTTTAATAATCTATAATATTTTCCTAATGTTTTTGAACATTTCTAAAACATATATTTGTGGTATTTTCAAAGTTGTGGAAACTGAGGTGTTCCTTTTAGTTTCAGTAAAATTGTTTTTCAAAAGATTTTTGTTGAACTTCATAAACAAAATTTAGTTTTAGGTTAAAACTTAATTGCTGTGATAGTTTAATTTGACCGGTTAATCATCTTATTATTAAATTCATTTACAGAATACAAAACTTTGTAAAACTTTTGTACATGTTGAGCAAGTTACTTTTTTTTTTTTGAATTCAAAAATTTTTGGAGCAAAATTTATAATCTCCTTAGGACGAGGCACAAGAACCAACTATTTAATCTTCTTTTCGCAGCTGCTGAGATTCGAACCTGATCAAGTTTTGCACAGTTAAAGTCTTAAAGAGTATTTATGATCAAACTCTTATTAGAGTGATTTACACTCTCGGTCAGTTTATGACTTTTAATTACATCATGGGACACTTATTACTCCAAAGGTAGTTTTGAGTGGTTTTTTACTTCTTTACCCTCAACTAAGTGCAACTAAACGTGTCTCTAGTTACCCTTTTCTTTTGCTTTTAATTTTAATAAATCTGAAACAAAAAAAAGTCTAAGACATTATTCTTCACATCATTTCTTCGATATTAAGTCACTGTGAAAGCTTAGAAATACAGAGATCCATGATAAATTAAATATGGTCATCGTTTTCAAACTTTCTTCCCCTGCAATAGCAACACCACCAACCCCGCCACGTCCATGTCTTCCTCATTAGCCATAAAATCTCGGTGACCAAATTTCCTCAACTGCTTTGTTATCGCCAAGACCTCATTTTTCTCTGTAGCAAGATGCTCAGAACGAGACAATCCTTCTCATCGTGAGTGTTATGCTCGAGATCGGAGTTTCCAGCTTTCATCGGAGACCGACAAGTCTAATTTTCCAACTACTAGTTTCCTACTTTTTCACCTTTTGTCCCTTGTATTTACATTTTTTCGGTTTTGACCCAAAAATTTCTAAATGTACACAATTAACCTTTCAAATTTGCACCAAAACTTTTAATTGTGTACTTCAGCCTCTATTTAATTGAGACATGTATTCATCAGTAGAAACAACTCAAAAATCAGACATTTTATCATTCATTGTACATAATTTACCATTGCAAATTGTTATCTTCAGATTCTAACATAACCAAACTAGACATTCAATATTTGCTTTCAATTTGCTAACATCAGACTCTACAAAATCAAACTCTAATCTAACCCTACAAACCTAACGTAATTGATCCCAAATTTGGTGTGCACACTTGTGTGTACACAATATCTATTGTAGAGTCTATTCAACGATAAATATGATATCTTTTTATATGTTATTTGACAATATTAACTCATATTATTTAAACTTTATATAAATGTACTATGGTTCTTGTATATTTATATGAACATGTTACTAGATATCCAAAATTTTCACTTTTCACAAGTTGGGAGTCGTTCATGTGGACAACAAGCACTTTGAAACCGAGGAAAAAGGTGCTAAGAAAGTGTGAGGATCTGGTTGGCAACTACTGTGAACATCTTAAGCCAAAGACAATTACAAGTTAGGCTAAACGTTTAGGTGATAAGAGTCAAAAGCCAATTAGTTACGTTAGAGATTGATTTCCTGATAACTCATGGTTGTCGTTCAATTAAGTACTAAAAGCAAAAGACGACACTGATGTATGACTTTGACTTGATTTGTGAGGTTTGTTAACGTGTACACATATTTATGTGTACATATGTACAATATGTCAATACGTACACATGGATAATTATATGTCTTTGTACGTTTATATATGTGTACAATACACATACTTGGGCAACCAATGATGGATATGAAAAGTTGCATATGTACACGAATGGATCATACATGGAAGGGCTGATTAAAAAAAGTGGAGTACACGAAATGGCTGGTTAAAAAGGTGGAGTACATATCTGCCCCATTTCTAGGAAGCATTATTCAATTGATAATTATAAGTGGGTGATCCTTTCTACGTTTGAAATGCATGTTAGGATGAAGACAATAAAAATATGAAGTTTTTAATGTATATATGTATGTTCAATTGCACAATTGGTTGGTTTCATACAAAATAAAAAACAAAACTGTTTATTTTTACAGTTTGAAGGCAAAAATGAAAATAGTTAAAAGATAAGGAATAATTCATACAATTATGACGAATGACTGGAATGAACAATTAAGAAGTTAAGGGCTAATTCAAAACGACATTTCAAGTTTAAAGATTTTGGGATCAAAAACGAAAGTATACAAAATGTAAAGGACCAAACATGTAAAAAAAACTAAAATTGGCCATTGATACTCTGAATCTTTTAACGACAGAGAAAAACGACGAGAGGCGAGATCCTAAAATCAGAGTCTGATGAATAGTTATCGCTGAATTAAATACGTCGACGATTCTCCGTGTAAGAAAGAGCTGTCACCGGAGTAAACCCATCTTTTTCTTTTTTTTGATTTTCCTGTTTTGATTGTACAATATGTGGATAGCGAAAATTAAATGTACATGTGGATACTGTTTTGATTGTACAATATCCACCAATTTATCATAAGGTGAGGACTTATCTCTGTGGATATTGTTTTGATACTGTTTTGATAGCATCATAAGGTGAGGACTTATCTCTGTTGTCTTTCACCTTGAGTCCTTGACCCACCTATACAAGTCAAAATCAAGTTTTTATATTCATCTATATTGATATACATCATCTCAGAATATGTGGATAGCGAAAATTAAGTGTACATGTGGATATTGTTTTGATTGTACGATAGTTTAATAAAAACTAGCATTACACGTTTGCAATATCTTAAGCACTCATCAGATTCCACTATACCATAGAAGTACTAGAGATCTAGCTTTGAAACATGTGGACAAGTTAGGTTGTACTGTTTGTTTCAACGACGAAAACCCTTCCCATAAAACCAGATCATATCATAGGTCTGAAACAAAGCTTCGTTAGTGTTATTTGGGTTGACTTCTTCTTCTATCTTATCAATTGTTGTCTCTCGAACACCAAAGTGCACCTTCAAACTCTGTTGCATATGGTTTACAGTGTTCTGAAGTTCATCATGTTTAGCATCAACCTTCCTTATCTCATTTGTGACAGCTTCATCTACCCATTTGAAAAGATGACTCTCCATTGGTCTCTATAAAATAAATTTAGAATTTAATGACCATATAGAATTGACTGACCAGTTCAAGACAAAAACACAGAAAACATAAGGAACATACCTGTATTGCTATCACACACCTGTAAAACCTCCTAAACGGATTCTTTCTTGTCTTGGAGACAAAGATGTCAACCTTGTTACCACACCAACATTGTGTGGGTAAACCTCCCATTGCTTGATGTCGCGAGGACGATTCGCCAGAGTAGCTCATATATAGAAGATTTTGGATAACTAAAAATGGTGTTTCTCTACTTCCTTGGTTTCAATTTAATCGCTATCGTCGTCTCTCTTGGTTTCACTCTCTCTGTCGTGAGCGAAGAAACAAGAAACCCTAAAAAAAATCAATTATTTTAGCTTTTAAGGAGGGAGCCGAGTAGGTTTTGCATAAGATAATTGGTTGAGTTGGGGTTAGAAAACTAACCTCTTCTCTGCAGCTGTATTCAGAGGAAATGTAGTCAACTCTGTAAAAACAAACAAACAAACCGTAATGTCAAAAACGAAGAAGATGAAGAATATGGCTTTATAGAAGCTAACGAATCTGGGCCGTAGATAACAAAAATAAAAAAAGGAGATCCAATGGTTAGGATAAGAGACAGATATATGTCTTGTCAAAGAAATCAGATTCCATCTGGGCCGTTGAGATAGAAGATAGATGAATGGTGGAAGTTGAGTCTCGTAATTATTGTGGTTTGGTTAGCACATGGGTTAATTACCATTCGACGAGATTTTTTGGTCAAAAAGGAAATTGTTAGAAGAAAGTGTGTTGATAGCAACAACTGTCTTATTGTGTTAATAAAAACATAAAACTGTCTTTCAGTGTAATTCTTTCCTCTTATTATTGGTTTGAATATCTGGTTTCAAAAACTTTTACTATATTACCAAACATTTATTCAAATATTGTATATAAAATCATCATGATTCACGACCATCGAATAAGATCAACAGAAAAAAATCATTGTTTTTCCTTAGCTACAGTTATCTTTATTACCAAAAATCATTATTTTCAAATAATGTTCATTGTTATCTTCACTTGGAAAAGACGATATGAAAATGCAGATGGGAATATTCTTATAGATGAAGCCACAACTAGCACTTTTTATATTATAATATGCCAGGTTGGTATTGCTTTCGAGCCTATATATATTCTTATCAATTTTTGTTTAGTTTACAAAAGTTACAGAAAGAAAAACTAATAAATTTTCATACACCGTTAAAACAACTGATCATACTCATTGTCAATTTCATTATAAACTAGACAATGAAACTCAAACTTATAACCTTGATTTCAAGAAACTGAGTTTTCATCAGAGAGAATCAAAAAGGATAAGAAAAACTAATTGAAGGATGTCATGTAATCATAGTGGATAACCATGTCAGGACTTATAATACCAACAATAAAGTAATATAGTAAATATTAACTATTAATATACAAGATTCGTTGGATGAGGATAACTTGTTCGACCACTCAACCCCTGTTCACGGTAATATTATGTAATACATTGCATTTCATATATTGATGTTATCCATTACAATTATACGTATAGGTGCACATATATACACAATGGAGTATCATCGAGAGAGAGATTAAAATTGCTTTATAAAACCGCATAAAGAGACACCACAACTTTCTTTCCTCTTCATTCAATTACGCAAAAGTTGCAGACTTTCCGTTATTGTGATCATCAATTCTCCGATCATTCTTTCTTATATGCTCTGCTCTGATCAGACAACCAAACAAAATAAAGACACTTGGGCTGTCTGAATCATTCTGAGGTTCGATTCTTCTTGATGATGAATTAATGGTTTTGATGGATATGGGTTTTTAGAAAGTTCGCTCCTTTTTTGATCCATCTGATGTGTTTTCAATTTAGATCGGTTTGGTTTTTTTTCTGGGTTTGTGTGTTGATCGTGGTGGTGGTAGTAAAGGTCAAAACTTGAGTTTCCGTGTGCAGAGGAGAAGGAGAAGTCCTTTGCGTGTGACAAACTGTTTTCCTTTTTATCTTCTTCCGTATCAGATTCAATCTTATGTTCTCTATAGAATAAATTATTGATTCTCTTCCAAGTTTCCTCTTTCTTTCATTCTTGACCTTATTTTGATTTCATTGTTCACAGATTCTTTCTCTGTTCTTGATTAGAAACAGGAAAGCAAAAAAAAAGTAAAACTTTCTTTGTAATAACGCATAAAGTTGCTTCCTTGATACCATTTAACAACATTTGAAGATTATGACTTGGGATCCTTACTGGGTTGTGTTTCCTCTGTAGGTCAAAAGCTTTAGAACAGTACTAGACTACAAGACTTGCAGGTGAGTTTAGAGTCTTGTTCTGTGTTTTTTTTCTTCTCAGGCAAATCAAAAATGTGACTTGTGTTAAATTATGGATTTGTAGATTAAAAAAAAAATGGATGCTACAACGAGTGGGACTCCAGGTTTACAGTATCATACCATACCGGAGCAACCTGCTTCTCCTCCTGTGAAGAGGCCAAAACGCCATTGCTTTGGAGACTCATCTCCTGGAGAGTTTCCTTTAGCAGCTAATCCTTCCATTGTCCTTCATGTTCTCACTGAATGTAGATTGGATCCTCGTGACCTCGCTAATCTTGAGGTTCTCTTTTCTCCAATAAAAAAAAGTCTACATCTTTTACTAAAAGTTTCAAGGATTTGATATTTTGTTGTTGGTTTAGGCAACATGTTCCTTCTTTAGCCAGCCAGCAAACTTTGCACCGGACTGTAGTTTATCCCTATCTGAGCTTGCTGCTCTCGACATGTGTAATAAAAGGGTGATTTTCAAACCGATGAATGAAGAAGAACGTGAAGAAATGAAACGTAGATGTGGAGGGTCATGGAAACTTGTACTTAGGTTTTTGCTTGCTGGTGAAGCGTGTTGTAGAAGAGAGAAGTCTCAAGCAATTGCTGGTCCTGGTCATAGCATTGCCGTCACATCAAAAGGAGAAGTTTATACTTTTGGTTATAATAACTCTGGACAGCTAGGACATGGCCATACTGATGAAGAAGCTCGGATCTTGCCCGTCAGGTTATACACCATTGACATCATTCAGTGTTACAACCAAAGATGGTTTCACAAAGAGTTGTCATTACCGTGTGTTGTGCAGATCATTACAGGGAATCAGAATCATCCAAGCAGCTGCTGGTGCTGGTAGGACAATGCTAATAAGCGATAGTGGAAACGTTTACTCGTGTGGGAAAGACTCGTTCGGTGAGGCTGAATACGGAGGGCAAGGTTCTAGAGAGGTTACAACTCCTCAGCTTGTAACATCTTTAAAGAACATATTCGTTGTGCAAGCAGCTATTGGGAACTTCTTTACTGCTGTTCTCTCACGAGAAGGCAAGGTTTATACATTCTCGTGGGGCAATGATGGTAGACTCGGACACCAAACCGAGGCTACTGATGTCGAGCCACGTCCTTTGTTAGGCCCGCTTGAGAACGTACCCGTTGTGCAGATTGCTGCTGGTTATTGCTACCTTCTTGCCTTAGCTTGTCAACCAAATGGCAGCATGTGAGTTCCTTCTTATAGACTGTTGTCAGTTAACTATCTTTCATAGACCGGTTCTGACGCTATAGCATGTTTATATCAGGTCGGTTTATTCGGTTGGTTGTGGTTTGGGAGGCAAGCTTGGTCACGGGTCAAAAACGGATGAGAAATATCCTCGGGTTATTGAACAGTTTCAGGTGTTGAACATACAACCTAGGGTAGTTGCAGCTGGTGCTTGGCATGCGGCGGTGGTAGGTCAGGACGGAAGAGTGTGTACTTGGGGCTGGGGAAGATACGGTTGCTTAGGACACGGTAACGAGGAGTGTGAATCAGTGCCTAAGGTCGTTGAAGGGCTAAGCCATGTCAAAGCGGTTCATGTCGCAACAGGAGATTACACTACTTTTGTTGTCTCGGAAGACGGAGATGTTTACTCGTTTGGTTGTGGAGAATCTGCTAGTCTCGGTCACCATATAGCCGTTGATGAACAGGTTAGCACTTATGTCTGTAAGACTTGCGTTGCAAGACTCTTTATGTTTTTTTTGTTGGTTTTGGTTTATTAGGGTAATAGAAATGGGAATGTGCTGAGTCCAGCGGTAGTAACATCGCTGAAACAAGTGAAGGAGAGGATGGTTCACATTAGTCTAACGAACTCTATATATTGGAACGCTCATACGTTTGCGCTCTCGGAATCAGGGAAGCTGTTTGCGTTTGGTGCAGGTGATAAGGGTCAGCTTGGAGCAGAGCTTGGTCGTGACCAGGCAGAAAGGTCTGTACCCGAGAAAGTAAATATCGATCTCAGTTAGCGGTTGTACCGTTTGTTGGCAGGAAATTCGCGTTTGACATCAGAAACAAAACGCAGGGGAATTGCGTTTTGTTATGGAAGGTTTGTACAAAAGGGGGAAACATAAGTTAAGGAACTTGTCTTAACATTTCATTTGTATAGGGTTTTAGATTATTTCTAATTGTTCATTGTTCATGTTTTAGGTTTTAACAATTGTCGAATAATTTCAGTCAACCCATTTTAGGTTTTATTGTATTCAGTTTCTATTTTATTTGTATAAAGAAGTCTAAAGGCTAAACCAATTCTTGGTATAGTTTCCTTGTAGTTCACGCCATATCGCTGTGTTTAGGGTAAGGTCAACTAAGGAAGATGATTACTTGTGGGACATGGGATGATGCCCAAACGAAGATTTATATACAAAATTAGTCAGATAATCTACGCTTAAAAAGAGCCCTATAAATTGGGGCTTGATACCTTTATTACTCCCTTCCATTAACATGGATATTTTAAGAAAAAAAATCGTTTCACAAAATACAGTTTTTATATTTTCTATAAAAATTATAAAATTTTAAACAATAATAAATTATTATTGGTCAAAAGTTATTAAAAATTAATAAATAATCATAACAATACATTTATTCTAATAATTAAAAATGTTTTTTATATATGTAAAAATATTAAAAACATATATATGTTTATGGAACGGAGAGAGTATTTTGCATCAGCACCTTATTATTTTTCATTTCGTTTCACAAAGTCGTTTTTTATAATTTTCAGATAAACTAACACTAGAAATCTAAGATAAAAACTGAAGTTTGTCTATTCTATTAACTGAGACAGGAGTAGAAGATACGCCGTTAAATTTTTTTTTGGCAAACCTCAAATTTCGTATTTTTGATCAAAAATACTCATAAACATTTGAGAAAAAGTGTTTTGGGGATTATTAACTAACAAACATAATGGCACGTCTGTTGGAATGGGCTCCGAATTATGGATTCAACGACGTCTCCACCTGTCTCTCCTCCTCCTCTTTGTCACCGTCTCCGTCGTGGTTGTATCAGCTGTTGACAAAACCGTCGACGACCACCTCTCCAGCTCCCACCACAACAACAACAACTCCAACCAACGGAGATGTAAATGTAGCAGAAGCTCCAGGTAACGTCAATGCCATCGGAACAACCGACAACGATGCAGCTGCTACTACCGGAGATGATGATGTGGCAGTTGCCGGACCTATGGGAAGCGATCCTCCACCTCAACAAGCTTCCGGAAGCGGCGCTACTGCCACGGTTGGAATCGCTTATGTAGCTGCTGCGACGGTTGGATCGCTCTTCTTTTTATGAAGAGTTGTGAATCTCTAATTAGGACGTGAAATTTAAGAAACTGTTAATATTTAGAATGTATAAAACATTTTGGTTGTCCCTTTAATCTATAAGAACTGGGACGATACAGATCATGACAAAACATAAACTGTCATGTGATATCTATGGTTTATACTCCCTCTATTTTCATTTTGTATGCTAAATTTTAGAGTAAATTGTAATTCTACCACAAGTTTGATACCACTTTACAAATTTACTTTTAATGTATGATAATTTTCAAAATACTTTAATTTTCTGATAAAAATAAACTTAATTAATTTTTCTAAATATTTATAAAAATTTAGAAACTAAACCCTAAACAATAATCTCTAAATTGTAAACTCAAATGTTAATCTATTTTTGATAATGTGTATTTTTGCAAAGTGGTACTTAACTTATGATATTCTCGCCAATTTGTCTAAATTTAATGTTATTTGGTATTTTAAACGATTTATATGCTATTTTATATTTTTTATTGATTGAAATAAATTAAATTAATGAAAAAGAAACAAAAATAATAATAGTTAATAATTCTTTAATTGTAAGAACCTTTTTGTGACAAAAAATGTGTTTAAAAACTTTAAAGATAAATACCTTAGGATAACTTTTAAAAAGTATAAAAATAATATTTAAAAAGAAAAATGACTAAAATAAGTTTTATTAAAGGGTGTAAGTATACATTTATATCTCTTGGGTTAAGTAATATAGAATTAGGGTTTATAGTTATGCGGTGATTTTTTTAGATAAAGTTTAAAATAAAATTAAAAATAAAAGTAAATATTAATATTTTTAAAATAAAAAAGTTATTTCAGTTTTTTTAAAGTAAATATTAATAGTGAATAATTTAAATAATTTCTTCTATTTTTTAAAAAAAATCTCTTTGTCTTAAACCATTCTTGAAAATTGTGTTATTCACAATTTCACATGTTGTAATACCTAAATTTTACATTCTTAAAGAAACACACACATTTAAAGAGACAATGAGAAATGATGAAAGAACTAACCATGGAGAACGATCTGCGTTATGGTTGTTATATATGGGCCGGGTGAGAAGCATGGCCCAATCCATACATGTCTAAAAACAGCGCGTGTCTTCACTTAATGTGAAACCAGACGCGCGTGGATGTATGTTATTTTCTCGATTATCTGTCGCCGATAACATAAGACTAATCTGCAAAGAAGCGAGCGAGCGACAATAATGAAGGTCCAACGGTCAACCATTTGCGCAGTCAACGGGATACCAAACCTTCATCACTTTCACTCCTCTCAGGTTTTTTCTCTTCTCTTTTCTGCGTGTGTCGTCTTCCTTGCTAAAACAAAACAAAAAAGTGTTCGGTTTTTATAACAGTTTCTGTGTCGAAAATTACAGAGGAGAATAGTGTAAATTTTCAGGGAATTGCTATATCAGAGCTCGACTCTGTGTCGAAGTTACTTGATAGGAAGTGGGGATTACAGAGTCCTGCAACTCCAATTCATCGAATCACTTGTAAGGAGCAAGGACTTGGCAAATTCTCCTTCTTGAACAACACTCGTCCACATCTCGGAGATGATGATGTCTCAAAAGGATCGTCTTTTTACATCCTGAGAGATGATCTTTTACATCCTCTTGTCAATGGTAACAAAGCTAGAAAGCTTGATGCTTTGCTACCACTTCTTCAACATCATAAAGTCACTGACTTGGTGAGATATGAGATAGTTCTCAACTGGGTCATTTGAAAAATGCTTAAAGGTTAGAGCTTTTCTTTGAATGTTAGGTTACATGTGGAGGTTGTCAAAGTGCACATACAGCTGCTGTTGGTAAAAAAAAGTCAAAACCTTTTATTGAGAGAAGTAGATGTAATGAAGTTTTTAGTGTTAGTTGTTTGTATGTTACAGCTGTTTCGTGTGCCGAGAGAGGTGTAAGATCACATTTGCTACTGCGTGGAGAACAGCCAGAGGTTTTGACTGGTTATAACCTTGTTTCAACTATGTATGGGAATGTTGAGTATGTTCCAAGATCCAAGTATGCGAATCGAGAGGAAATGCTGAGAACTCATGCTCATCTTGTCGCTGGGGAAGACGGTTCTGTCTTATCTGCTAAAGACCTTGAGGGTGTGGATGGTTTTTCGACTTCCCAAGCTTCTCCTAGAAAGGTTTTGATCGTCAATGAAGGCGCAGGAGATGCTCTTGCATTACTCGGTAAACACCAAATCAATGTGGAAAGAACTTATCAAGATTGTTGTTTATGTGTGGCTTTGTGTCACTATGCAGGTATTTTTCGGTTAGTGCAGTATTTGTCACAAGATCATTTACTAGGGAAGAAGAGTCGTGTCAAGTTTGTTGTTGATGCTGGTACTGGAACAAGTGCTGTGGGTTTAGGAGTTGCAGCTATGTCTTTAGGGTTAGGCTTTGTTCACAAGACTTATTGATACGCTTTTTGTGTCTGTTTCTTTTTCCCGCTCATGTACACTTCTCCTTCTCAGACTTCCATGGGAGATCAATGCAGTGATGTTAGCTGATACACTCGAAAACTACAAGAGACATCAAGATCGCTTGTTAGAGGAATTCACGAGGCAGTTTCTTCCCTCCATCATTTTCAGCAGCTTAGATACGATTAAATGGGTAGAACGTCAACGCCCAAGAAAGTATATGATTCTTTTCTCTGTTAAAAGATATACTAAAAGTGATTTTTTTTTGTTTTAACTTTCAGTTATCTTCTTCCTTTTGTTCTTGCAGATTTGGGAAGGTCTTGGAAGGAGAAGTGGAGATGTGCAGGACGATTGCTCAAGAGACGGGTGTTTTAGTGGATCCAATGTATACATTAGCTGCTTGGGAGACAGCAACAGGGCTTGTACAGGACGAGGAATCGAGCATTGTAGTGATGCTTCACACTGGAGGCACTCTTGGGATGTTTGGTCTTGCTCAAAGATACAAATCTTGTTTCACTAACTTGAGAGATTAGGCTTTTGTTGCATACCATTTCGGCATTTCCCAAGACTTGAAGAGACATCAATCTAAAGATTTGGTTTGGTTTTACGTTTTAGTAATTCTAACCTGAACCTAACCGAAATCGTTTTGGCTCGTCTGGTTTCGTGGGAATTGTTAGGACATCTCTAACCTCATTTTATTTATACTCTAAAATAAATTTTTGAGTAAAAAATGCTTTAATAGTACTCTACTTTTCACTATATAATAAAATAAAAAATAGGTTTAGAATAGATATATAGAGTAATTTTTTTTTGTTATCACTCTATTTTTCACTCTAAATAAAATATCTCTAGAGCAACAACCAACTCTATCATAGAATTACTCTGTTTTAAAGAAAAAAATAAAGTAAACCACTCAAGATGATTTTAAAATCTAGTTTATTTTTTATTTTGAAAATTTACCAAAAATAACATAAGTTAACTAAATTTATTTTTATTAAAAATTTAATATATTTTTGAAAATACTCATTTATTAAAGGTAAATTTGCAAAGTTATACCAAACTTAAGGTAAAAATAAAATTCTCCTTTTTTGGTCCAATCTATTTTTTTTATTACATATTACATGTATTAAAAATTGAATAATGTTATAGATTGAATCGTAAGTAAAAGAGTATAACGTTTGTTCGTAATAAAAGCTTATTATCAAAATATTCAAATTATGTATATAAAAACATATGTTTATACCATTGTATTATTTCTAAAACGTAATAGTCCATTAAGAGCATTTTTAACTCATTTTTATTTTTATCTCTATAAATATAATATTTAGAGGTTAAATTACTTTATTTTATCTATGTTTTTTTTCTAAAATAGATATTATTATTTTTTCTCTATAGAAGAAGATATATCATTCTTTTATTTTGTACTCTATATTTAGAATTGCTATTTTAAAGAAACACTGGAGTAGATTAATATCTAATATAGAATTATTCCATTTTAAAAAATATATGGCAAAGTACATTTGAAATAGTCTTTACTGACTCAAAATGAAAGAATAAAATTGATCATACATTATATATATTTAAAAGTTACATGGTGTTTTATAGGGTTTTGTGGGTTTGGTTGTCAATTTCAGTTTGGATAAATCGTTTATTGTAAAACTATAACCGAGTTTTTAGTTCATTTTGATTGGCTTGGCTCAGTTCCAAAATAAAATAAACAATGATGAAGTGAGAAGATTTAGAACTACGAAAAGAAAAACAAAATCTAAGAATAAAGAGTAGCCTAAAAGAGATTCCATGGTAGTGTCGCTAAACGAATTTTCTTATATTTTGACCATAACTTGGTTTAACATTGTACGGTTGCCAAGAAGAATCATATTTGTACAACAAAAAGGAAAAAAAAACTGAAGCAAACGTGGTGTTTCAAAAAAAAAAAAAAAAAAAAAAAAAAAAACTGAAGCAAACGTGGTAAGCAAGAAGTTGTATTAATTAAGTAATTATTTTACCTGAAAATAAACGAAGAACAAGATTATGGTTTTGGTCGTTGGTTTTGAGGAGTCTTCTTCTCGAAACGAGATTTTCATGCACGTGTGTTTGGTCACTACTTCGTGTTTAACAACACTTTCTTCACTATACCAATATCCGTATTAAACAAAAGTATTTGTTTACACACACACAAAACGATCGCTCTAAAATCCTTGATTCTTCTATCATTAAACCTTTTTGTTTTATTATAGTGAGCAATATGCATTTTTTTTGGGTCTTGTGAACGAATTTGTATTGTAACCTATACTCGAGAAACGAATGTGCCTTTAAAGATTTAGTGTTATACATGCTCAAGCTGGTTAACACTTCAATATCTTGTTATAAATGTTATCTTACATACTCCCTCTATTTCATTATAAGTGTCACTTTAAGTTTTTGCACATATATATAGAAAAAAATTAATTTTGCACATTTTCTATATAAAAACACAATTACCTATACACCTAACCATATTTCAACCAATAAAAAATAAACTGCATCATAAAATTAATAAATTTTGCATCGAAAGTCGAAAACGACACTTATTTTGTAACAAAAAAAATTCTCTAAAACGACACTTAATATGAAACGGAGGGAGTACTTCTTAGAAGAATTTCAAATTAGATGCTCCTTTAATATTCAATTCTATCTTTATTTGATAAATAAATTTTAGAGTATTTATTAACCCCCTTTTTGGATTTTTTTTTTTAAAAAAAATATATTTTTGCATTGTCAATGCATTAATTGGTGATAAATTGTAAATTTGAAAAGAAGTAGTTATGTTATTGAAATTATGTTGGTCAAAAATTATGAAAAATAGTTAGTTACAAAAAAATATTGTATTGACAATCAAATCTAATATGTTTTTTTTTCATATGTGTGAAAATTTTAAAACATAGATATTTTTAAAATGACACAGTAATTTCTTAATTTAAATAAGAGTAAAAATAAATTACTAAAAATTATATTAAAATCACAAAATAACACATGTTATAATGAAAATTCTACTCTGCGACACAATTAGTTTAAAATGTAGAGGGTACTGATTAATTACCATCAGTTTGTTTGATGAATATGAGTGTATGTTTATAAAATTATCGTTTAAGACTATTTGCTAAAAGTAGTTATGTAACCACGATTACGACTCTAGCTAAATATCGCCGACGTCAAATGTTGTAGAGATTTTCTATATACAAAGCTGTAAATAACTTAATATATATCAGAAAGAAAAATGCTCCATGATTTTTATTTGACCAAATCCTTCCAATAATTCTTTTTGAAGTTTTTATCACAAAATAAATTTTGAAAGAAAAAATAACTAAAATAATTTTTTTTTATTTTAAAAATTTTAATATTTTTTTTATTTTAATTTTTAAATCTCAACTCAAGACTTCCTATCCCATAACTCCAGACTTAGTTATTTTTTTTTTTAAATGTTATTTTGGTGAAAAAAAAAAAAAAAAGAAAAAAGTCTATTTGCAGTGTTTCCTTCGCTGCAAGTTATTCTTTTCGCAGTTTCAAATAGTTTTTTACAAAAAAATTTGCACAACCGGAAAGTAAAGATGAACATTTCCCACGTACTCAGTATTCGTGTCTCGTAGGGACTATAATCTTCTACATATATTGCCTCGTAAAACAAGAACTCAGGCCTACAAAAAGTAAGTAGGGGTGCTAACGTAATTCAACAAAAAGAAATATATAATCAATTTCTTTTAAAAAACAACAGTCATTTTCGAGAAACATAAATGCTTATAAATTGGAAAGACATAAAGAAAATAACAACAAAAATAAACATTTGTTCTCTTCCACTGTCTTGTCTAAATGTCTATAGAGTAAAGAGATAGAGACGACGTTACACAGTCTCTCTCTCTCTTACACGATCAAGAAAAGTTTCACGTTCACCGGTGAAACCTATTACTCCGGTAAGAAAAAAAGTAATCAAAACACCTACTCAAATGGAAGATTCTAGAGCTTTTCATTTCGCCGGGAATCTAGACCCTCGTGCTCAAGAGTTCGTACCACTAAACCCTATCTCCTCACGTTTTTACTTTCCTTACACTTCTCTGCCACCGCCGCCGCCGCTTCTTCCGCCACCTCCTCCGTCGGATCCTAGAGTTTTCACGTTCTTTAACATCCCACCACATCCGATGATGTTTTCTCCACCTCCATCACCTCGTCCATGTTTCAACGGCGTTTCACCTGTTCAACGGCTATCTCCCCCCTCCAACTCTCCTACGCGATCGCTTTCTCTGATCTACGTGCCGCGTGACGTCACCGAGTCCACGGTGAGACGCGACTTGGAGGTGTTCGGCGACGTGCGCGGCGTGCAAATGGAGAGAATCTCAGAAGGTCTCGTGACCGTCCATTTCTACGACCTACGTGACGCTAAAAGAGCCGTTCGAGAGATTTGCGGTAGACACATGCAGCACCAAGAAAGGCTCGGTGACAATAAAGGTGGAGGCGTTTGGAGCTCACCTTCTTCATCACCGGCGCGTGGGTTCGTTTCCGGTAGACCTGTGTGGGCCCACTTTGTAGTTCCGGCTACAAACGCCGTACCCGGAGGTTGTAACCAAGGAACGTTGGTGATATTTAACCTAGACCCTGAAGTCTCTTCCATTGCTCTCAGACAGATTTTCCAAGTTTACGGTATTATGTTTCTTTGTCTTTTTAGTTTTGTTTCCTTGTTTTGTGGATTTGTCAGGAATTAAAACATTTTCAACTACAATATTATTATTATCAAACTTGCCCTTTACTAGCTTTTGAATGTAGACCACCATATAAGACCGTTTGATTATGTGAGAGCATTTGTTGATGTTGTTAACTTCTGTCTTTAGGTTCTATCAAAGAGTTGAGAGAGACACCATACAAGAAACATCAAAGATTCGTTGAGTTTTACGATGTAAGAGATGCAGCTAAAGCTTTGGACCGAATGAATGGTGAAGAGATTTGTGGGAAGCAAGTTGTGATCGAGTTTAGCCGACCAGGTGGGCTTAAGAACAAGTTCACGCCATTTAGGCAACCGCATTTACCGTTTCAACCGCGACCAGTTCTGTCTCCTCCTCCTTTGAGGCAGTCTATTACTCTGATCAAGGGTAAAAGCAATAATGTGAGCCCTAGTAATGGAGTTGATGTTGTTGAAGCTTCTATGCGTTCGTTGTGTAACATCGATGATGAAGCAGAATCTGAAACAAAGTGCAAGAACGTGGCTAAGTGGGGGAAGAAGAAACAGATGAAGAGCATGGAACTAAGTCAGTTTCTTATCAGTGAAGCAACCATGGATGATCCAAGTTGTAGAGATCCACGTACCACTTTGATGATCAAGAACATACCAAACAAGTACAGGTTCGGCTCTATAATCTTATTATTAGTATTTTAAATGTTGGAATTTTTTTATTTCAATTTTCTAGTATTGTGTAGACTAAGGTGGCTAAAGACCAAAAATATTTTAATTAAAGTATTTATGTGGATTTAAAGTTGGAAGCTTTTTGAAATTCTAGGACGGTTAGATCTTTGTAATATTTTTTATTAAAATATTCACATGGATTCGTATGTTAAGATGCTGTTTATATATATTCAAAGATTTATATTCTAGATAAAATGCTCTTACGCTATGTTCCATCAATTCAAGCTTTTAATTATCTTCGTGTTTGATATTACATTAGTCGGCTAACGTTTCCCTGGATGCTGTTATATATTTCAGATTCCTATAGGTTTTGTTTATATAAGATTCCACTTTAATTTATTTTAAGGTACAATGTTTTTGGTTTTATATAGTCAAAAGCTGCTGTTGAATATGCTGGATAATCACTGCATTCACATCAACGAAACTATCAGCGAGAAGAGGGACGAACACGAAGCTCATGATAATCAGCCATTTTCTTCTTATGATTTCGTCTATCTTCCCATGGATTTCAAGTAATCAAACAAACATAATAAGACTATATAATGATATATGGGTTATATTTATAAATAAAATCTTTAAACTTTTATTTTTGGGGATGTGATGTTAGCAACAAGTGCAATGTTGGTTATGGGTTTGTGAACATGACATCACCAGAGGCAGCATGGAGGCTTTACAAGGCGTTTCATCTTCAACGTTGGGAGATTTTTAATTCGCGTAAGATTTGCCAAGTCACATATGCGAGAGTTCAGGTATACATGCATTCATAGACATTAGTGTTTTGAAATTGAATACCAAAGCATAAGTTAGGGTTTTGAATGTCTATGGTGATTGGGTGTCACAATGTGATTATTTTGTTACTTTTGATGGACCAAAACAGGGTTTGGAGGATCTAAAAGAACACTTCAAGAGCTCAAAGTTTCCGTGCGAGGCTGAACTTTACCTTCCGGTGGTGTTTTCGCCTCCACGAGATGGGAAGCAGTTAACTGAACCTGTCTCTATCAACATCAACGACTGCACCGAGCTCAATAATAGGCATCATCTTGAGCCTATGGACGGTCAAGATCACTCTGTGGGTGGATCATGTTGTGGCAGTGACAATGATAACAGTCAGGAAGATGGATTACCCGGCAGTAGCATAGACGGTGGGCGGAGTTTGACGGTAGTAGGAGAGACGTCTTTCTAGGAGTTGTTTGTAATGTAAACCATAAAATATAATAAGTGTAATTAGACTATATGTTGTTTAGGTTTAATGTTTGTCGTCGTGTTGTCTAAATCTGAATTTTATTTGGTCACTCAACGCGATTCAGTTTGCTATCATGCAAAGTCCTAAAAGTGAGAGTTTGTGTGGATGATAAGAATTAGATTTAATATCCGTTACCTGATATGAAAAGTGATTTTACGGATCATGTAATATGAATTTGGATAATAAAATTTTAGATGGTAATATGAATTTGGATAATAAAATTTTAGATTTGGATCTGGTTTATTATATATATATATATATTTTAAAATAATAATTATATTTACATATGTATATTATATATAGTTTTAGATAAAGTAATTAATTGTCCAAAAATATAAAATAACTAAATTATTAATTGTATTAAATTTCAATATTTTTAAAAATTTTCTTACAAAAGTAATGTTAAATAGTAAGTAATTTGTTAATTAGTTATTTTTAAAAGTTTAATTATTAAATTTTTAGTTTTCTATTTTTATTTTAAATCTGGATATATAATATATTCACATTATCTGGATGTGTTTGGAATATTCAAAATTTGGATAACTAGAAAGTTTGGATCCATATTCAGAAAATAATTTTACAGAATTCAGATTTAGATTCATGTATCTAAAAAAAAATTGGATATATAGTCCGTCTTACCCAAGCTAATGAGTTAAGTAACATTGAATTTTAACTTGTTTTACTCAATGATTTAGTGGTGACATATTATAAAGAGTATTTTGTTATTTTCTACAACTTTTTGCATGCAGAATCGTCTATATTTTGTATAGTCATTTCCTTCGCTCTGGGATGGAATAATATGACTAAATTATAAGAATATATAAAACTTGTGACATTCGAGCTAATAACAATTCTAAGTTTATAACATACACCAATTTTTTTTTGTTTGGTTGCAATGAGAATATGTCGATCACACAACCTATTTGTTGGTATTTATTTTGTGAAGTAAATTTACGGTTATTTATTAAATTATGTTAAACTTCATATCCATTTTGTTCTTTTAGGACAAAGGATAAAAAGATAATAATATTAATGGAATTAAATTCATTATTCTTAAATGATAAGGTGGAAAATGGATTGTAAACTAGAAACGGTTGACCTAGGGCAAGAGGGCCTTTTCAGGCAAAGATAATAGTCTGTTCTCTAGTGTGTATAGCTGTCTTATTCAGTGACCTGCTGAAACGGACAGCAGATAACTCTGTACTAGTGATGATCACAATCTGTATCTCCCTCAGGTTCGTGGGGTTGCGACACGTGGTCTTATCTTCACCGTTCGTATTGTCCATGGCAGGGTTGATAGTGATCGTTGACTACAACTTGTATAATCTTCTGAGGTAGATTTGGTTAAATTTCAAAAATAAAATAAAATTAAAATGATGGAAAGAATAATTGAATCCAATTAGAATTGGAAATCATCCCGATTATAATGCTATTTTAGACTTACTTGGTCTGTGAAACTTAAAGACCCATTTACTTCGAATGGAATATCGTTTTGACTTTTGATAGTGTTTGGTATAAGTTTATCATGTACTAGACTAGACCAAATACAACAACATAAATTAATTAAAACCATTTTCCGGAAAAAAGTCCACAGGCAACCAGATTCGAGGATATTGGCATGGCCTGGCGCCAGCCTTATGTAAATATTCTAATATAAATTAAAATTCTAGGTCATAAACAAACACTTTTAGTTGAATGCACAATTACACATAAAATCCATTTAAAATAAAATAAAAGATATCAGTTATAAGTAAAAAAGTAAATTCGAGAAAATGTTTGGAAATTTATGTCATATATATGTTCATTTGAAGTAGAGGTGAGCGTTCTACCCATTCGGATTTCAGTTTAGATCTATTCGGATTTTGAATTTTTGGAATTGAATATTCTAATTCCATTCGGATATTTAAAAATTTTGGTCCAAATTCGATTTAGATCTTTGCGGATTTGAATAGGCCATTTAAATTATTTTTAAAATTTAACAATTTATATATACTTTAAATTTTTCAAAATCTAAAAATAAAATAATATATAGCCTATAAATTTGAACAATGTATGCTAAAATATCTAAAATTAAGATAAAAATTGTTTTAGCTTGAATGATTGGATAAATAATCAACATATTTAAGTATTTCTTGTCTTTTAGGTATTGGTTGGCTATTTTATATATTTACTCTTGATTATTTGTATATGTTTTTAAATATTTTGGACAATTTCAAAATACCTTATACATTTTGGATCTTAAAGCTAAAGTAGCTAACCTATTCAATTACAACACATGTTATTTTCTGCAACATGAGTGTATGAACTTATTGCGATGTAACAAATGGATCGCATCCAGTGATCTTTTAAAAAAAGATTTAGATCACAATGATGATAGCCAAAAACAAGATCATCTAAGACTGAAAACAAAAATGGATAAATTTAGCGTATCAGCCTATTCTACGGATGAGTTAGATAGCAACATGTTATTACTTTTCCAATTTCATAATCTTCTTAAAAATGTCTTGTTCATCTCTTATGTTTCATATAAACATTTGAACCCAATTTGATATTAATAATATAGTTAGCTGTTAAAGAAATCTAAATCAAATATATTTAAATATCTAAAATATTTTAGTTTAGATTGTGTTTTGTACTAGTTTTTTAGATACTAAAATTTTGAACCCATTCCAATTTAAAACTAACTTTTGGATAAGATTAAGTTTGTTTTTTTTGAATTGAGATTTTTTGCTCGGCCCTAATTTTAACACTAGAAAAAGAAAGACAAATGAATGGTTTCTCTTTCTGCAATGCACTATTCGATTTCTGATTGTTCCTTCCACAAAATAGAACAAATTCTAATAAAAAACGGCACAAACTTTAGACTTTATCTAAATTGATTATAGTCGAATGACAATACGGGCCAATAAATATAAGGCCCAACAATGCCTTCGTCTCTCTGTCTCTCTTTCCTATAAGAGAGCAAGAGGCTCTGAACTCTTCAAGTTACAGTCCTTCCTTACGTATTCATTTTTGTTTTTTTTTGTTGGTGGTAATTGAGAAGCAATCACTCGCTTTCTAAAGGCGTTGCGCTCTTCGTGTTTGTGATTCACTTTCCCTGAAGGGCGTGTCACCGGAAGCGTTAATGTTCACAGTGTTACCTGCCTTCTGGTATATTCCATTTGATTATAACGTCGTTTGTTTGGTCCTTGTTACAATTGATATCTATCTTAAGGCATGTTCTCTTAGGATGAAGTTATTAACTTATAATTTTAGGATTTTTTTTTTTTTACATTTTTTCTTTAAGAGACGTCTCTTAGAGCAAGATTAACCAGGTTCTATTAAAGTGGGATTCTTAACTTTTCTAAGAGACGTATCTTAAAGAAAACCTAAGATCCGTCTCTTAAATAAGAACCATAAGAGCTGTCTCTTAGCTGAAAAAATATAAAAAAAAATAATTAAAAAAACAAATTTTACTTTAAAAATCCACTTTAAGAGATCCGCGTTAATCATGACCTTAATCTCTTATTTAAGAGACGGTTTTTAAGTTTTTTTAGTTAAAAATTAAGAAACATCTTTTTGAAAAGCTAAAAACTCCATACTAAAAGACCTACAATAAATATGCATTTATGAATCAAGAATTGCAAGTCACACATCATTGGGAATCTTTATACACATATCAGCACTGTGAGAGCTAGATGTTTACAGTCTGGTTCGAAAGCTATTGCAACTTTTCCTTGAATACCTTATAAGACTGACAAAGGTTCCTGAACAAATGTCTTCGTGTATGGACTAACTTGAAGCAACGGTTTTGCTCTAACCCTACTTCTCGTGCTAGTAACAACCTTAAACCACTGGCTCTTTGGATCGCAACTCGCTTCTCCTTCTAAACATTTGCAGCTTTTCGTCACAATGCTGTTGCTATCCGAATCCACATCCAAACAAACTGATTCTCCATTCTTTGTTATCGATGAGAGCTGCATCTTTGACTCAGACAAAAGTTTCCATTTTGAGCAATAAAATTCTGACAAGTAGAGACGCAGCTTCGCAGACATTCCTTTCTCGTAAGCTTCTAAGCACAAGATTTTTTCTTCTGCTAGCGACAATACTCGTTGAGAAGAAAGTCTAAAGCTCTCTGATCTATTGCAAGAACCTAGCTTTAGCTGAAACAATGACTTCCTCACTATGCATAGACCAGTCGATGGATGAAATATTATTTTCTTGGGGTGTGTTTCCATTAGACCTGGTCCTGAACATTGCAAAAGTTATTTGATTAATGATAAAATCAAGAATCTAAAACAAATCTAAAATTCTAATGCAGAGCTGATATAAAATAAAACAATGGTTCTCAAAATACATATTATTATTTAATTATGAGTATTTTAACACTATTGGAAAAAACTCAACCAAAATTGTTTTTTTTTTTGGTAGTTTTAAGATAGTCACAATTAAATAATATTTATATTTGGGAATGCTCTTAATCTCTTGAATTTTTAAAATTAATCTATATACAGACATAGATCTTCAAATTATTTTTAATTTTTTTATACAATTTTCTTACTAAATTGTCTTTGGTCCGATATTTAAAACTAGCAAAGGCGGCTTTGCTATAATAATCTATATATGAAAAACTATTCCATATGTTCACTTTCACATATATAATTTGTAACAAAGTTTTCAAGATTACTTAATTTTGTATGGATGTAATATAACTTGTATACTATAACTCATGTAGAAAATGTCAAAAATGTAAATGTATAAGAGCTACAAGGACTAGTTGTGTACCTCTAAAAGGAGTCTGAATAGCAGAAATCATCTGCAAAATGGTTGAGTTCCTTACACTTGACCAACTCCAATCCAAAACTCCATAGGTTTCATCATATCCAATAGTTTTCTCTCTTACATAATAGCTTCCTGCAAGAGTCCATAACGCCCAATCTAGGTCAAGATCCGCTGCTAAAGCCATAAAACAACTTAGAAACCTATTGTCATTCACATTGTTTCCTCTTTGATCAATCCCAAACTCACTCACAAGCAACGGAACCCCTTTCTCGAGTAGAAACCCTGACATTTTCATAATCTTTTCGGTTTCTCTCCCGCAAATCTTGTTCAAGTTATCTCCTTCCCAAGAACTCCAAAACCCATACCAATGGATCTCAAACACTAGTTTCCTCCTGAAGCTAACTTCGAACGGTTTGTCTCGGAGGAAGGATAAGTCAGTATCGTAGTTTAAACCGGAGACAATGACAAGAATGTTCGGATTCATCGAGTGGACTGCTTCAGCGCCTTCTCTCATATACTTGTACCAATCGTTGATGTTCTGTTTAGGACCTCTAAGCTCATTCCTTAGACTCATACCAACCACATTTGATGAAACGTTAGCAAACATTGATGCCATCTTCTTTAGTCCTATGATCCAAAGATGAGGGTTTAAATGCTTATCGCCGAAAAACCCGTTTCCATCATTGTCATTGCAACACCAACCAGGTTGGCTTATGTGATTGTCTAAGATCACCATTAATCTGTTCTTTCCAAGAGAAGAAACTACTTCCTGTTTTGTTAACATAAACAACAAAACTCTTCATCTTTCTTAATCCAGAAACCCTAATTCATGATTATTATTTTGTTTATTCCAATATAATCAGGAAAGGACATTAAACTAGCTAAACACAACAAGAAAGGAAACAAAAAAGTTAAAGAGAAGACTAAGCAGACATTAAAATCTTGAAACTCAGAGATAGGTTTTAAAATTCAAACTAGATCTTTCTTGCAAGACAAAGTTCATAGGAAAAGTACTATACTTACTATTCTTGGATCAAGAAATATAATAAGTCAACCTCCTGGAAAATTCTGAAAAGGTATTAAGAGAGGGAAAATTGATGAATTATTACCTGGAAAGCATTGATCAGAGGAAGATCAAGAAGGTATGGATTATTAGCTTGAAAACCAGAGATAGCTTCAAGAAGACCAAACTTGCGAAGAGATTGTCTCACAGTCATAATGCTAGAGAAGGATTCATCGGTGGCTAAGTATAGAGGCCAAGTCAATCTAACGCAGTTGAAACCCATTGAAACGATCTTGGCCCCGATCGAACTCAAAGGCTGCTTGCTTAAACCTTCAGCCACCGCAGTTTCCAGATGCGACGGCCAGTTGACGCACGTGAGCTTCATGCGCCGTCCTTTGTTGCCGTCGTCGACGATCCAGCGTGAGTCGGTGGAAAGAGGGAAGGCGAAAGTGAAGTTGATGATGAAGAACTGAGGAAGAAGAAGAAAAACAGAGATGAAGAAGAATCTTTCCATTGGTTTCTCTGTTTCATCTAACTTCCTTTACAGCAAAACATGTGTATGTATAAAAATATACACGTATGCGTGTCGTTCGAACAACGTCCAGTTTATTATTATTAGTTTTTGTAATAAGTGGTATGGTCATGTTATTAGTTTATTATTGATCATGTCTTTTGTTTTAATGTTTTCTTATATTAAGCTTTGTCTAAAGACTAGCTACGCTATGATTCTTCTCTTTAATAATAAGAAAGTGCTGATTCTTTGAAAATTCATATTTTTAGGATAAATTGCTTGTTTTTGTGCTTATGATTTGTTTCGAACCTTAGAACACCTTCAATGAATGTTTCTAATTTCAAGTTTTTTTTTAAATATATATATTTAACCTTAGAACACCTTCAATGAACACCTTTAATTCTGATATTTTTAACTTTACGACAAACTCAATCTAAAATATCTATGCAGAAAACTTTTAAGGTTGATTTTTTGTAAAGTTAAAAATCTAATAATTAAATATTAATATAAATATATACATATACATATATATATTTTGAGAACTCCGGAATAGAAACCGTTATTGAAGTTGCTCTTATTTCATACTAAGCTTTTGTTATTAGCCTTATAGTTCGTATTGGTAGAATAAACAATAATCATTCTTTATAACGAAATAGTCTTTTATTAGAAACTTCAACACAACATAACATATAGCAGACTTCATGAGTTACTTGATCAACTGTTAATGATCAGTTAAACAGCCTCATTTATTTATTGACTTTAACGATCTTAAACCACTGGCTCATCGGATCACACGAGCTGTCTTCGCCGTTCACACACTTGCAGTTATTAGCCACTAGGTTATTGTCTCCATCGACGTCAAGACAAAGCGAGTTATTGGTTGACTTTGCAGCTAAGAGCATATTAGAGGCTGAGATGGTTTGCCATTTCGACAAACTAGGGCTGGAGCAACTCGTCTTACTGAGTTTAACCGGTGCATTTAGTCCGGTGTTCGCCAAGCAGAGAGGCATGTTTCTAAGTTTCAAAGTGTTGTCAGTAGTGTAGTCCCATGGTTGAGATTCATTACACGGACCGAGATTGACCTTGGTTGGATCTAAGAAAGCTTGTAGCATGCAAAGTCCGGTTAATGGATGGAAAATAAGATTGTTGACTTCGGGTTGAGGATTCGGTCCTAGTAAACCAATTTAGTTAACCAAACAAGAAAAATATGTTAATTATGTAGGGAAAAACAAACATCTAACACCTAAAATAAATTAATATCGAATCTAACAAATCTTTGTATGTTAGACCACCTCCAATTGAGGTTATTTAGGGGTTCTAAAAAGGGTGAGATCCACTAATTTTATTAAAACTGGTTTAACTGTTCGCGAGTCCATTGACACTGACGACCCACGATTGGTTCATTTTTTTACTTTTTTTTTTTAAATCAGAAAAAAGAAAAAAATTAAAAATCCCAAAGGGGGTTCCACCATTGGAGGTGCTCTTATGAAATATAGCTTCGTTTCTATTCATTTTAATTGAAAACACTAAAAAAACAGTATCTAAAAAGATTTTTGAAACCTTAAATAGGAAATGTTAATAAAATTTATAAATTACTATAGTTACAATGGTGAAATGTCATCTTCGATATATATTTATGTATATTTAACTTGTTGTAACTAAATAACTAAAGATCGATTTTGTACAATCATGATATCGAAAACTGAAAAAATTATTTACCTTGAAGCGTGGATTGAATCAGAGACAATCTTTGCAAGAAACTGTAGTTTCGAACACTTATCCCGTCCGAATCCAAGACACCATAATACTCAGGCATTCCGACCACACCGTTTCTGATGTAATAACTTCCTGAAAGTGCCCATATCGACCAATCAACGTCATGTTCGGCCGCCCAACCTAATATACATCCGATATACCGATTATCATTAACGTCTCCGCCTCTCAAATCGGTTCCAAACTCACTAAGAAACACCGGGAAGTCCCGGAGGTTATAACCGCCTCCGTCGTCGATGATTTTCAGAGTCTCGCCGCATGCGTCGTTAGGGTTTTTGGTACTCCATTTTTCAGCGTTGGAGAAAGAATATCGATGGAGCTCAAAGACGAGTTTACCGGAGAAACTTAGGTTTACGGGTCGTGATCGGACGAAAGAGAGGTCGGTGGCGTAGCTGAGACCAGAAAGGATTACAAGTACGTTAGGGTTTGCTCCGTGAACTGCTTCGGCTCCTTGTTGCATGTACCTACATGCATATATGTAATGTTACATAAAATTAGAGCTTTAAAAAAAAAAGTTCCTGTTATTATATGTCATTAAGCATTCCCATCTTTTTCGTAAAATATTTAGATTTATTTGTAACCGTTATATTATCAATGCAATTAAGAAATCAAGTAGGAATATACAAATAAACGTACTTGAACCAATCGTCGACGTTTTGCTTAGGTCCTCTAAGTTCGTTTCTGAGGCTCATACCAACGACACTGGAGACATTTTTAAAGATTGTGGCTATTTTGGTCAGACCAGCGATCCATGTGGCAGGGTCAAAGAATGTGTCTCCAAAGAAACCGTTGCCGTCCTCGTAGCCGCAGCACCACCCTGGTTTGGTCAAGTGGTTGTCTAATATCACCATCACGTTGTAGTGGCAATAAATAAGAAATTTTTTTTTCTCAAAGGGAAGCCAGTGATTTAAAAATAACGTTTAAACTTTTAAGGGTCTACATTCAATTAGATAGCATACATATATAATTTTATGAGGAAAACATGAGTTCAAAAAGATGAAATTACAACAAAAAAATACAAATTTATAATTACGACTGTTTGAGAAACTATTTATTAAACTACTACTTTTTAGAAATGTTATTAAGCTAATAACTGTTAGTATAAACTAAAACTGATGCGAGTTTAATTTTTATAACTTAAAACATATATAAAACAATACTTTCAAAAACAAAATATGATTTTTTCCAAAAATATAAAACAGTACTCCTTCTGTTACAAAAAGATGCATATTCTAGGAAAAATGTTTGTTTCAAAATAATGTATTTTTTGTATTTTCAATATATTTTTTATCAACTAATAATGGAAAATTGTGATTTTTAAAAATATTAATTGCATTTCTTGAAATCTTATTGGTTTAGAAATATAGGAAATATAAAGTTACAAAAAATTATGCATTATTAATTAAGTTTTAATGTGTTTTATTAAAAAGTGTGAAAAACCTAAAACATCTATTATTTTGAAACAGATGGAGTACTATTGAAGCGTACATGGATAGATGTATCAGTTTTTTTTTATCCGAAAAATCTGAGAAATTAGATATTATACCTTGTAAGCTTCATGAATGATTGGAAGATCAATAATGGAAGGGTTCTTGGTTTGGAAAGCAGGAATGTCAATATGAAGACCAAGACTTCGAAAAGAATCCCTCACAGTAACATTAGTAGCCAATGTCTCATTTGTAGCCAAATCAAGTGGCCAAGTTAACCTAACACAATTGAAACCCATTGCCACTATCTTTTCGGCCACGGCATCAACCGGCTGCTTACTCAGCCCTTCCGCCACCACAGGCTGCAAATGCGCGGGCCAATTCACACACGCTAGCTTCGTTCTTTGTCCTTTTTCGTTGACGATCCAACGAGAGTTTGTAGAGAGAGGATCGGCCATGTTTTTTGTGATAAAGGAGAAAAGTAAGAAGAAGATGAAGCAACCAATGCGTTTAAGCACCTTTGTTGTCTTCATGTTAGATGTGTTTTAAAATTTTGCGTTTTAAGTTTTGGTATTGGTGAATCATATGGAAGAGACATACAAATCTGGAGCAAATTTATAGTTGGGAAAAAAATAATTACTATTAATATATTTGTAAACAATTATTAAAAATTAATTTCCTAAAAATTAATAAACAACAGTATATTAAAACATGAATTAAAATGACATATACGCACATATATACTCATTTTATTGAATATGATTGATATACAGATCTATTATATGTGATAGAAATATATATATATATATATATGAAAGTTTCTGAAAATATTAAGATATATAGTGCACCTAAAATCAAAATGAGAAACAACAATAAAAGAACACTTTGAAAGACATTTCTATTGCATTAAACGTATATATCTACTGAAAAGAAATATATATACATATATATATATATATATTGAAGTTTATCGTAATCTCTAAGAAAAGTATATATTTGAATTAAATAGTAGTCAAATAGGATTTGTAAATTTAAATTTGGATTTTGAAATTGAATGATTTAATCTAAAAAAATTATTGAAACAAAAATAATGGAAGGGAAGAATAAAACAAAAATTAAAAGCACAAATTCCTCTATGTAAATTGACATTAATATATATATATATATAAAATATATTTTGTTATGTGTCGCTGTGACTTGCAAATTGTTGTTCACTATCGTGTGACTGAATGTGTGACTACGTCGCAAGTTGTTCATTTTGATGTCGTACAACTAATCATGCGATAAATTGCAAGTCTTTTCTGAATCGTTGAGAAAATAGCGTCTAAATTTTTTTTTTATAACTTCTGATTAATCGCAAATCGTAGTTATATGAAAGGAACAATAATTTACCGCAGGTTACAGGTCGCTGCGACATGCATACCAACAAAGCATGTGTACTAAGAGGTGAATCCAAGCATAAAGTAGGGTGTCAACTAACACTCTTATAGAGCATAATCAACCCAAGGGCATCCACATCAATGAACCCCTCTTTGGGGTTCATCTTTTTTTTTTATTATTATTAAATTTTTTTGTTTTTGTTTTTTATTTTTTTTTTAAAAAAAAAAAAAAGATAGACCAATCGTGGGCCGCCACGTGTCGTGGGACCCGCGAAACAGTGGTGATACGGGTTCACCAGAGAGAACCCCAAAGCTACGGGTTCATCACTGTTCATCTAGAAAACTGTGTGAACTCTCCTTATGAACCTTCAATGCACTTGCTCTTAGGGGTTCTTATTTTTATTTTTTTTAAAAAAAAATTAAAAACGAAACAATCGTGTGACGCCACGTGTCAGCAGAGCACTCAAACAGTACAAGAATCCCTTAAGAACAACTTTTAATTAGGAGTTTTAGAGCATAATCAACCCTAAAAATCTTATTTTTATTTAAAAAAAAATTAAAACGAACTAATCGCGGGCCGCCACGTGTCAATGGGATCCGCGAACAGTATAAGAACCCCTTAAGAACATCTCTTAATTATGAGTTTTAGAAAGTGGTTTTTAAGAGTTTTGGTGGACCCCACCCGTTAAGAACCCCTTAATCATGCTCTTAAGAGGTGGTTTTTAAAGGTTTTGGTGGTCCCCACCCATTAAAAATCTCTTAAGAATCCTCCTTAATCATGCTCTTAAGTACTATAAATTTTATTTTGTCCAAAAAAAGTACTATAAATTTTATTTATAAGCTCTAAGTGCTTAGCTACAACAATTCAATTGATTAAAATTCTCTTCTTTGATACCCTTAAATTTGTGTTAAAAAACCACCACATGCACTCAATTTTTACATGTTTTTTTTTAAAACGGGCCGAATCCCAAATTTTGTTTTCACCTTCTTAATGGATTTTTATGTCTAGATTTCATTTTTAGTTTAGTTTTGACGTTTTTTACTAACTGCACCTAAAAACATAATATATGTGGGATTTAAAACATAAATTTAACATACGTTTTCTTAAAATTTTGATAATCTTCACTATGATTTTTAACGTATTATATTCCACAAACAAAATATGTATAAAAATAAATATTATAAGTAGTTTTAATTATATTTAAATTTTAGATAATTAATTTAATATATTATTGGATAAATTACTAGTCACATCATATAATTTAATTTTATATTTATGTTGATCAACTATCTACCACAGATGAAATTGTAATGGATAATTCTACGAATAATAATTTCACAACAATTTTTTTTTGAAACACTTGGATCAATGATTTTTTTTACACTTTTTACATTTTTGATAGACATGCTCTCTTTGCAATAGGCATTAATCCAATTACTAACAATATAATTTCTTTTTGTAAAGCTAGATATGATTCACTTACCCTAAACTTAATAGTTAATACGTATTAAAAAAAAAAACTAATAAACTCAAAGTACTCTTGAATGTAATATAAATCACTACGGAAAACACATATAACAATTCTTTTTAAAAGAAAATCATATAACAAAATATTGTCAACCATATATTAAATCTAGTGGCTCTTAAATCTATTAGATGAAACTATAGTATCCTTTAATTTATCCAACTTCGACAACTCATTAGACTTCATGATGCCACCTGTTTATACAAATTACCGAAGAGGCTTGGTAAATTTCTTTTTAAACCATTATCTATGCCTTTAACAAAAAAATGCCAACAAAAAAGAATAGAAACAATTAAATAAAACGAAATAAATAAATATAAACATGATGAAAGATGAAGCATGAAATACGAGAAGGAAACATATCACAACAGACTGCTTATGTTAAGTGGAAAAATGACACGTGATACATTAGACTTGTTCATACAAACTCGGGATAACAGCTCACAACTTACAAAAGCTTACTAAATTTTAATTTTGTTGACAGCATAAACTGAAGATGACCGACTAAACTGATCACATGTTTGTCTTAGTTTTAATGCATTTAACCACATAATTCAAAAACTTTTTTTTTATAAACCTGGAGATAATTGTGTATAGAAAAATTAAGACTAATTTTCAATTGGAGATACAATTTATGAATATACTTTTCTTCTCCGAATAATCAAATGAACTGAAATCAAAAATCCATATCGATCTATGTGTGTGTTTAAAACAATATGATTTGGTTTTATGCATCAAGTAGTTCAAATTTAAAACATGATAACATCCCAAATTTATCTTTTACCATTCAACTACGAAGTCTGAGAATATTTTTTAACTACATCCATACACAAACTAAATATGTTCATAGAAACTTATTATATCCAACCTTTGATCCACATGCTAAACTTGTCCTCATAAACGGAACACTTGAGCATGTGATCCACTGTAACTATATTGCAATTTTTTCCATGAAATTTTGATTAATTACAAAAAGAGTTTACGTAATATTCTGGTTTATAGTATATAATTTTTTTTTAAAAGAATTGATTTAGTTAGGTATGTCATTAAAGTACATTTATTTATTTTTCAATTATATTTTTCATTTAGAATTTTAGATTTAAGTGTGATTTAATTAGAGTAGTGGTTTCCGATATCGTGCCAATGAGGCCAAAGTCTTTAGATGTTTAAATGTAAGTTTAAGCATCTAAACTTTGTCACCGGTTTAAACACCTAAACTTCTAAACTAAACACATGTATTGTGTCTTTATCAGTCAACTGAGTTTGTCGACACAGTCTAAAATCTTAGCTACATTCTATTTTCTTAGTTAATTTTTGTTTTATTCATGTTTGGCTTGCCACATCACCTATAGTTTATATAATAGAATAATGCATGCAAAAAAGCTTTTAAAAACTTGTAAATGGAAAGTAGAAACTTGATAACAGATTTGTATCTGCTAGACTATACCTTTTGTCTACTTGATGAATCTTATTTTGTCAATCATGATGGTCAGCAGGCTAGACACAATAGCTGATTTAGTCTTACTGTTTGCATACCGAAGATTCATAGGTTCAAAGAAGTCGACGAGAAGTTTGATAGTAATGAAGCAGTAAACTACAACGCATAGACTCCACCATGAGACTCTACGGAGCCATTATTCAGGGTTTTTAGTACATAATCTTACAGACACTTTGCCTTATAATACATTTGTCATTACTAGGAAGCTTTGCTTGAAACTGGGGTTTAGTGTAATCAGTGAACTCGAACTGGGACCAGCTTGAGAGGCACTTTCTTGACGATTGTAAGAGTACCTCCTTCTTCTACATCGATGTCTCTATGAGTCATCCCATAAGGCAACTTCCAGTCAAAGAAGTAAAGCAAGTTCAAGAGTCCTAACTCGACGGTAGCGATCCCCATAGTCATCCCCGGACATATTCTTCTACCAGAGCCAAATGGTAAGAGCTCGAAATGTTGTCCCCTGTAATCCACAGGACTGTCCATAAACCTCTCGGGGCTAAACTCTTCAGGGTTTGTCCACAGTTTTGGATCTCTTGCTATGGCCCAAGCGTTGATCAAGATCCGTCTCTTTGGAGGAATATCATAGCCTTGAACTTTAACGTGAGCCATTGTTTCCCTTGGAAGCAGAAGAGGAACTACAGGGTGTAATCTGAATGTCTCCTTGATCACGAGGTTCATGTAAGGAACTTTACCGATATCTTCTTCAGTGATTCTCTCTTTGTTGTTGCCAAAGTGGTCACGGATTTGGTCTTGAAGTTTCTTCATCACTTTAGGGTTTCTTGCGAGTTCGGTCATTGCCCATATCATGGTAAGAGCTCCTGTGTCTATCCCTGCGATGAATATATTCTAGAGAAAAAAAAACAGAACCTAACTTGAATATCATGATTCAGTTTCAATGTTTTAAAAGAAGTTTTGGTGCTTATGTTACCGTGAGAACCCCCTTGATATGATCTAACGTGAGCCTCAAGGAATCATCTTTTCTCTGTTTATTCATTACATCCAACATCATATCGACGATATCACTTTGATCTTTCGATCTTCCTGGATGCATATGATCATCGATCACACGTTGAATCAGATCATCGAGCTTGAAGAAAACATCTTGGAGCCTCTTGTGTTGTCCTGAAAGCCGGTCAACGAGCCATCCAAGTCCAGCCACTGGGAAGAAATCAGAGCAAGTGAAACTAGCTTGAGCTGTCTCGGCTTCAAATATAAGCTCCTCTACCTTTTCTTTATCAATAAGCTGGCTCTCGTGGAAGCTCTGTCCGAAAACAACTCTAAACACGATACTAGCGGTTAGCCAGAAAAGGGTTTTGCTCAAATCGACTGGAGATTCATCCACCGACAGTTTCTTGACCAGCAAGTTACACTCGTCCTCTCTGATACGTCCAAAAGATTGAACCTTTTTCAGACAGAAGAACTCACGCACCAAGAACTTACGACGCTCTTTCCACTCTTCATTGTATGGTGTAAAAGCGATATCTTTAAAATCCCGAGAGATTAGCTTCGTTCCGACAAGCTTAGGCCTGCTGCAGCAGTCTAGGTCATGAGTTTTAAGGACTTCTTCAGCTGCTTCTTTTGATGAGATTACAGTTACAGGGACAAAACCTAAATGAACAAGCATAACATGTCCTGCTGTTTCGGCTAGACGTTGGAGTGACCTGTGAGGCAATTCTCCAACTTGGTGTAAGCTTCCGATGATAGGGAACTCTGGAGGGCTTGGAGGAAGATTCCATTTAGAGCGTTTGATCTTCTTGCCGACAAAGATCAAGGAAGCTATGGTAATGAGACAAAGACAGAGCAAAGAGATTGCCATTTTTATTTTCTTGTGCTAGAGAAAAAGTTGATATTAATATTGTTCTGTCTTAATATTGTGGTAGTTCCAAGCGGCAAGAAGAAAACAAAATTTTATTAGGATTCAAGTTGGCTTTTATCTGCAAACTGAAGCGGCAAGAAGAAAACAAAACTTATTTTCTGTTACATGGTTTAATAATGGTGATGCAAGATCCACCATCAATGGTGAAATAATCACTAATATTGAAATTCTTCCGCAGTGTAGTTAGTTCAACGGGAAAATACTATTGACAAAGTAACTATTGAGATATAGATATATATTAGTGATAAGGATAACTTATGTGTTGTAGTTATCTATACGTATATTCCCCTAAGGAATAGGATAACTTCTCTTGTATATAAACATTGCCTTGTACATTAATATACATACGATTTACACATTATTTCATGGTATCAGAGCAGAGCCGATCCTTGACATAAAATTTCGGTTTCTTCTCCTACCTACTTCCGCTTACTAACTATCTTTTGAACTACTATGGCCACCAATTCTTCTACTGCGTCATCTACAAACGCGTCTTCTACATCTGCCAACATGGAAAGCTCGTCTACAGATCTTTCTTATGCTCTACATCCCTCGGACAACCCAGGTTCTCTAATCACACCTGTGTTACTTCGAGGGGATAACTACTCTGAATGGGCAACGAAGCTTTGGAACTCTCTCCAAGCAAAGCAAAAGATAGGGTTTATTGACGGAACTATACAGAAACCGTCGTCTAATCCTGATCTTGCCCGATGGACATCTACTAATTCTATGATCGTTGGCTAGATTCGTACCTCTATCAATCCACAAGTTCGATCAACTGTTTCTCATGTTCCGGATGCTGCAAAATTATGGGACTCTCTCAAACGACGTTTCTCGGTGAAGAACAGCGTTCGTAAACATCTTCTCTAAAACGAGATTACAAATTGTAAACAGAACGGCCAGTCTGTCTTGGAATACTACGGTCGCCTCTCTAAACTATGGGAAGAGCTTCAGACATTCAAATCTGTTGTTACATGTACCTGCGAAGCCTCCACTGATCTTGAGAAAGAACGGGAAGATGCTAAGGTTCACAAGTTTCTCTTCGGACTGGATCATACTCGGTTTAGTACAATTCGCTCTCAGATTATCGATGAAGACCCTCTCCCGGATCTTAATATTGTCTACTCTCGAGTTATTCGAGCAGAGCAGCATCTCAACAACATACGTTCTGTTGAAACTACTCAGGACGCGTTGGGATTTTCTGCTAAAACAGAACCAACATTACCACCGTCGCAGTCTACGGTTGCAGCTGTGAACTCGCGCAATCGGGATCCAAACCGATCATGCACTCACTGCAAGCGTACCGGACATGACACTTCTGAATGTTTTTTACTCCACGGCTATCCAGATTGGTTTCTCGAGCAACAACGTACAACTTCGCGTGGTTCTTCGGGTCCAAGCAACAGGGGTCGTGGTCGTTCTTCAAACACTACAGGACGGGGACAAGGACGTATGAACTCAGCCTCGGTTTCGGCTGGTTCCACTGCTGCGACATCCTTTTCCTCGGATCAGATTACAGCTCTCATCAACCTACTACAGAATCAACAATCTCAACTCTCTACAGATCGCCTATCGGGTAAAACAAAACTTTCAGACATTATACTCGACACCGGTGCTTCTCACCATATGACAGGAGATCTGTCATTACTACATAATGTCGTCGACATTATACCTTCTGCAGTGACATTCCCCGATGGAACTGCCTCGCGAGCTACTAAGATTGGCACTTTGCCACTTAATAAAGATTATCTACTCCTTAATGTCTTATATGTTCCGAATTTCAACTGCACTTTGATTTCGGTTTCTCGACTACTCAAACAGATAGGATGTATTGCTACTTTTACTGATACACTATGTGTTTTACAGGACCATTTTACGAGGACCCTGATTGGAGCCGGTGAAGAGAGAGAGGGTGTCTACTACTTCAAAGGTGTCAGAGTCGCACAAGCCAACAAAATCACCAAGGTCAAGTTATCTTCTACGGTTTTATGGCATCAACGACTTGGACATCCTTCTTACAAAGTGCTTTCTACATTACCAGTGTTTAATAGTTTAAAGTTGGATTTTAGCGATACGCATTCCTGCGATATTTGTTTTCGTGCTAAACAAACACGATCAGTTTTTCATGAGAGTTCAAATAAAGCTTTACATCCTTTTGCCTTAATCCACTGTGACGTTTGGGGACCATATAGAACACTTTCTTCATGTGGAGAAGCTTATTTCTTGACTATCGTTGACGATTACTCTAGAGCTGTATGGATATATCTAATGTTGGAAAAATCAGAAGTCCAGAGATTAATCAAGAACTTTTGCGCTATGAGTGAGAAACAATTCAGTAAACCAGTTCGCACTGTTCGTTCTGATAACTGATCCGAATTCATGGTGCTCTCATCCTACTTTCGACAACAAGGAATTGTACACCAAACCTCGTGTGTTGATACTCCTCAACAGAACGGCAGAGTCGAACGTAAGCACCGCCATATCCTTAACATTGCTCGTGCATTACTCTTTCAAGCTAAGCTTCCAGTCAAGTTTTGGGGGGAGAGTATATTAACTGCAGATCATCTTATCAATCGCACACCTACACCTCTACTCGACGGCAAAACTCCTTACGCATTACTACATGGCTCCGATCCATCCTATGATTCATTACGAACGTTTGGTTGTCTATGTTATGCTCATAGGCGTCCACGTAACAAAGACAAGTTCAGTGATAGAAGTCGTAAGTGCCTCTTTGTCGGATATCCCTTTGGGAAAAAGGCTTGGAAGCTATATGATATAGAGACAAATGAATTCTTCTCAAGCCGTGATGTAGTATTTCTTGAGGATCAGTTCCCTGGAGTTGCAGATTCTAATTATGTCACCCCGCCTATCTTTGCTCAGGATCCTACAGTGGATGATTGGTTATCACCTATTGCACCATTGTTACCACCTTCTCCGGTTGTTCCTCCTACACCTGAGACGCATGTGACTCCTCCCTCTGAGACACCGGTTACCTCTGCGCCTACTACTGAAACTAATACTACTACTATCACTTCTACCACTGCTACACCGACTAGTACTGAACCGTCTGATACAAGTCCACCATCGTCACCTCTGGCTCAGACCTCTCCTACGGCTGAACCAGTGGGTAGCTCATCTCCAGGCTTACCTGAATTACTTGGTCGTGGTCGTCGTGTGACTAAACCATCAGTTCTTTTGAAAGACTTCGTCATCCATGCTTCTCAACTAAACTCACCCCTCTCTCTCAACACACCGACCTCCTCTCTTGGTTCTTCTAACTCGATCCCATGTACTACACCGTATCCCATCTCATCGTTTCTTTCTAAAGCTAATTTTTCTCCAGGTCATACGGCTTTCATCGCAGCCATTACATCCAACTCTGAACCGACCAGTTTTAAACAAGCTAGCGAGGAAGACGTTTGGAACGACTCAATGGCATATGAATACACAGCTCTTGAGTTAAATCATACATGGGACGTTATGAAACTCCCTCCTGGCAAGAAGGCCATTGGTTCACGATGGGTTTATAAAAATAAATATCATGCGAATGGAACATTATCTCGTCGGAAGTCACGTCTTGTGGCTCAAGGTAATCGTCAACGCGAAGGCCTTGATTATACTGACACTTTCGCTCCTGTTGCAAAACCATCTATTGTACGCATTCTCCTTCAGATTGCCGCCGCAAAGAAGTGGGAGATCCATCAAATGGATGTTCATAATGCGTTCTTACACGGTGATCTCAATGAAGAAGTTTACATGAAATTTCCCCCAGGTTTCGAACATCCTGATCCTACCATGGTTTGTCGCTTACGAAAATCAATATATGGTCTTAAACAGTCACCTCGGTGCTGGTTCGCCAAACTAAGTACAGCCTTGAAGACTTATGGGTTCCAACAGAGTAAAGCTGATTACTCCCATTTTTCATTCACTAAAGGCACTTCGGTTATTCATGTTTTAGTCTATGTCGATGATTTTGTCATCGCCGGCAATGACCTCTCCTTTATACAGCAGTTTAAGAATTACCTCCATCAGTGCTTTCATATGAAGGACTTAGGCAAGCTTAAATATTTCCTTGGGATCGAGGTAGCACAGAGCAATGAAGGTATTTTCATCTCTCAGCGCAAATACGCGTTAGATATCATTGACGAGACAGGGTTACTTGGTGCTAAACCTTACGCCACTCCTATTGAGCTGAATCATCAGCTTGCCGTTGCCAAGGGTCCTTTACTGCAACGACATGAGGCTTATCGACGATTGGTTGGTCGTCTTATATATCTTACTTTTACTCGTCCTGAGCTTTGTTATGCAGTGCACATTCTATCTCAGTTCATGACGGCACCACTCGAAGTTCATTGGGACGCTGCTTTGCGTGTCGTACGTTACCTTAAGGGTTGTCCTGATCAGGGCATCCTTCTCCGTGCCGACTCTGATCTTACTATTACTTCCTATTGTGACTCTGATTGGAATGCTTGTCCAACCACTCGGCGTTCCCTTAGTGCTTATATTGTTCTTCTTGGTTCTTCGCCTGTTTCTTGGAAAACTAAGAAACAAAATACTGTTTCGATGTCATCTGCTGAAGCTGAGTATCGGTCTATGTCTTATGCTCTCAAGGAACTGAAATGGCTGAAGAAATTGCTTCTCTCGTTTGGTATTGGTCACGACAAGTCAATGCGACTTTTCTGCGACAGCAAATCAGCCATCCATATTGCAGCTAATCCAGTCTTCCACGAGCGCACCAAGCATGTTGAATCAGATTGTCATTTGGTTTGTGACGCTGTCCAAGATAACCTCATTACAACTGAACATATCTCTACAAAAGACCAGCCAGCCGACCTTCTTACTAAAGCTTTACCCTCTACTACATTTTCCTACTTATTGTCCAAGTTGGAGATTCAAGTTCTTTCACCTCCAACTTGAGGGGGGTATAGAGATATAGATATATATTAGTGATAAGGATAACTTATGTGTTGTAGTTATCTATACGTATATTCCCCTAAGAAATAGGATAACTTCTCTTGTATATAAACACTGCCTTGTACATGAATATACATACGATTTACACATTATTTCAGTAACTCGCATGATCATATGTCGCCTAAGATGAAATTAACGTTATATACTTTACCGAGTTTCAGCTTAGAACTTCAAACATTGAAAATTTTGCCAGTCACTTTGCCCATTTTAAAGTAAACATATTTTGGGTTTAGTGAGAGGAGACGATGGGCCGAACTCTTTCTTTTTTTTTTGGATTGATTTTGTCCTAAGTGCCAACATTTTGTTCTATCTCACCTAGACACTCTCTTGTGAAAAATAAGAACATAATTAACCCGGTTTTTAAGAATCAGTTTTTAAAATTTTTAATTAAAAGTTAAAAAATAATTTTTTATATTTTGCTAAGAACTCCATCTTAAAAACTCCAAATTAATCATGTTCTAAGAGTTCGTTCTTCTCTTTAACTAGTTTCTTGCATTAGGTTAGGTTCCACGACCTTTTGGTTGAAAATTTGCTCTTAAATTTATTCTCTATATATTTTTCATATAGCTTAGTCTTCTATGATAAATAAGATAAATTGAAAGTTTTGCTCGTAAACCAAATTGAATATTCAGCGGAAATTGTTGGGTAAAAGTCAAACTGATACGACTAAAGAAAACTCCAAATCTGTGGATGTACGTCTCTTTCCACTTAATAAATGTGAACTGACTGATCATACTTTAAAATATTATTTTAAGAAATCCTATGTATTGCGTTATGAAATTTAAATCTTTAACTAAAACAAAATGTTATTAAAAATGTTGCAGGATTTTAATAAGTTACAATAACTTAGGGCATGAGTCTTAATTGAGTTTCTCAGTAGATTTTTCACCAAAATAATAATATACAAAAATTATGAAGAAAAAGATGGATTAAAGACATGTTTGAGAGATTTTATTAACATATATCACTTTATATTAATCTGTAGCAATACATATTAAAATAGTGAGTTTTCACCATGGCTGATGCTATAAAATAAGCTAACATAATTCATAAAGATTATAAGAAACATCCGCATTTAAATAATTTATAAACCTATTTATAAATATTATTAAATTCAGTTGTTAAATTTTGAAATAAATGAATTTTGCAGAGAGTTCAATTCTTTACAAAATTTCAAATTAACTAAAATATCATAAGGATATCAATAACCCCACTAAAAATGTAAGAAGAGTAAACCCAACAGCAAAGCAAAGTAGGAAAAACTAAGAGAATGAGACCACCATTAACCAAAGGTGCTTAAAGGGTGGGACTCACTAGCACCCTAAAAATCAGCTCCAAAAATGTTTAAATAAGCACACATTTTGCTTGGGTGCTTGCACTGTTTGCATGTTTCACTAATACATTGCGTCTCATGATTATTTTTTTTAGAAAAAACAGAAAAGAAAAAGCAAATAATCACCCGATTTGGAGTGATAGGGTTAATCATGCCCTAAGGACAGTTAAAAATACGACACATCAGACACCACACACAAATTTCCATGTCTAGGTTTAGTGGTTGTAGATGAATAATTTTTGGTGGGTAACTGGTTAGAAGTGCATGGTGACAAGATGCGTTATTGTCGTTTACACATGTTCATCTTTCACTTATTTAAAAAGGAAAATAGAAAGCCAATGTTTTGTGTCCACTCAACTACAAGCGATCTTAAAGTTTTACCACATGGAGAAACATAGTAACACACTGTGTATCTGAAACCACAATTATTTAATGTGTTAATAACACATATCCTGTTTACAGTTCAGAAAGACGGACGTACATCGCATACCAAAACATAATGTTACAGAAACTGCATAATGTTTAATTATTCAAAACATTTTTAAAGTTCTGATCACATAACTCGAACTGGAACAAGCTTCAGAGGTACTTTCTTGACGATAGTAAGCGTACCAGCTTCGTCCATGTCTATGTCGTCAATGTTCATCCCATCAGGCAAACTCCAATCAAAGAAGTAAAGCAAGTTCAAGAGTCCTAACTCTACAATAGCCATCCCCATGGGCATCCCAGGACACATCCTTCTACCAGACCCAAATGGTAAGAACTCGAAATGTTGTCCTCTATAATCCACAGGCTTATCAATAAACCTGTCAGGGTTAAACTCTTCCGGATTAGTCCAGAGTTTGGGGTCTCTTCCTATCGCACCAGCGTTGATCAGGATCTGTCTCCTTGGGGGAATATCATAGCCTTGAACTTTGATGTGAACCACTGTTTCCCTTGGGAGTAGAAGAGGAACTGCATGGTGTAATCTGAATGTTTCTTTGATCACCATCTTCAAGTAAGGAACTTTATCGATATCTTCTTCCGTGATTGTCTTCTTATTGTTGCCAAGGTGGTCTCGGATCTCGGCTTGAACTTTCTTCATCAGTTTAGGGTTTCTAGCGAGCTCTGTCATTGCCCATATCATGGTGATGGCTCCTGTGTCTATCCCTGCTAGAAATATATTCTATACCAAATAAACTAAATTAAAAATAAAAAATAAACTAATTTAAAAGAGATTCAATATCCATGCTAATGTGTTTAGAGATGTGGGGGCATCTTGACTTACACTGACGATCCCTCTGATATGATCTAACGTGAGCTTCAAGGAATCATCTTCGCCTTGTTTATGAAGCACATCCAACATAGCATCGATGATGTCTTCATGCTCTTTTGTTCTTCCAGGACTCAAATGATCATCGATCACACGTTGAAACAGATCATCAAGCTTCAAGAAAACATCGTTGAGCCTCTTGTGTTGTCCTGAAAGCCAGTCAACGAGCCATCCAAGTCCAGCCACTGGGAAAAAATCAGAGCAAGTGAAGCTACCTAGGGCAGTCTCAGCTTCGAACACGAGCTCTTCAATCTTCTCCTTATCGATAAACTTGCTCTCGTAGAAGTTTAGTCCTAAGGCAACTCTAAACAGGATACTCGCGGTTAGCCAGAAAAGGGCTTTGCTCAAGTCAACCGGAGACTGATCCACGGCGGATTCCGACAGCTTCTTGACAACAAAGTTACATTCTTCCTCTCTAATATGTCTAAAAGACTGAACCTTTTGCAGACAGAACAGCTCACGGACGGCTAACTTGCGCCGCTCCTTCCACTCTTCACCGTACGGCGTAAAAGCGAGATCTTTAAAGTCCCGTGAGAGTAACCTTGTCCCGACAAGGTTAGGCCTGCTGCAACAGTCTAGATCATGAGTTCGAAGAACTTCTTCAGCTGCTTCTCTCGATGAGACCACAACTACAGGAACAAACCCGAAGTGGAGAAGCATCACTGGTCCGAATCTTTCGGCTAGACTTTGGAGTGACCTGTGAGGCAGTTCTCCGATCTGGTGTAAGTTTCCGATGATCGGAAATTTAGGTGGGCTTGGAGGGAGATTCCATCTAGAGTGTACTTTAATCTTCTTTACGATGAAGATTATTGTAACGAGAGTAATGAGGCATAAACAGAGTAAAGAGATCGCCATTATTTTTTGTTTGTTTGTGCTGTAGAATCGAGGAAACGAAAATGAAATTGCTCTCTTCTATGTTCCATCTATAGTCGTCGATAACGGGTAACACAATTATTATATGAATAAATGGTCTCGGGCATCAACTCGATTAACTTTATTTTTTAATTAAATTTTAACTATATGATTAAATTATATATTTGGTTGGAAACTTTGTAAAATTGTAATGGATTTGTTGTAAAATCACTAAAAACTGCCAAGTTCCAAACTATTGATTATTTTTAACTGCTCTCCATTAAGTTATAATAACTCAAAACACAAATTTAACAAACAAGTATTTTGACTATTAAATATATATTTCTTTCGTTTCAAATTAAATACAATTTTAAGATACTACAAATAAATGTCATTTTGTCAGTTTAATGTAATTTTATAATAAATTAAAAATTAGAAATACTACTAAGGAATTTCAATAATAAATTAAAAATTTACCATTTTTTTTACTTTGACTGAAAAGTTTAAATGATAATTAAAATCAAATGGAGGAGTACACAAAAAACGAAGCTTCATGCATAAAATAATTTGTCGTGAATCCCATGATGAGAGTAAATAACAAGTGAGGAATATAAATTGTTTAAAAATACTCCCTCTGTTGTTTTTTTGGATACGATGTTTTAGTATACACACACAAATTAAGAATTTATTTACTTTTATTAAAATCACTCGATTATAATGAAAAATAATCAAAAATAATTAATCATTGTTATTTTGAATAAATAAGACAAAAAATACACATTAATTTTTAATATTTTAATCAATTACTTTAATAATTTTACATATAAAGTTTTAAAACATCATACAAATTGAAACAAGAATGTCTTCTAAAACATCATTAGAAAAAGGAAGAAATATAGTTTAAGATAATATTTTCATGATTACTACCTGGAAATTTACGTACAAACCATGATTATTGGTACATGATTACATATATATAAATGAGGGCATATATATATATATATGTTTTTTTATTAAAAGAAGCATATACATATATATGTAGAGAAATATGCTTAATTTCTAAAGCGAATAATTGCTCTTGGAACTGAGTGACGTAGATTCTTATCCAAAAGAGATGTCGAAATTTGCTATTAGAACTGGGCGACCTTGACTCTGTCTAAAAGAAATTTCGTAAGTTGGAACTTTAGTCAAATATTTTTCGTTAGATTAAAAAAGTTTAATAGTGAAAGGAAACTGACAACGTACAATACGCATGTCGTGGAGTAATCATCCTCGATGTTCCTAAAACTAAGATGAAATCTCAAATTTACTGCTTTTAAAATGAATTTTATTTTAATTCATTTTTAATAAAAATAAATTAGTTATGTTTTTATTCTTTATCCTAATTTCTTAATGTTGAATAAATAAATATATTTTATATTTTTTCTTTCTCATCTCTCTCCGCCAAAATTATTCTTTTTCTTTTTTTTTTCTCTACAAATATCAAAAATTCTAGATTAACATATGTTCTAACCAAAGCACAAAAAACGACAGCCCCATATAAAGTTGCAGATCTAAAAATGTAATATATCCAAAAATGACGTTGACAAAGATTTTTGGATTTTTTTTTTCAATTTAGGGTTTATCTTATTTTTATGTGTCAATGTTTATATTTTCGTATTTTTTATTTAATGTCTACTACATATCTAAACAACTAAGTATTATGAATTTTAGATCTAGAACAAGATTATGTTTTTATTCCTCACGAATTATGGATTTGGAAATTTTATATTTGGTATAACTTTGTATTTGGTGGAATGGATCTATGAATTTTGTATTTGATACAATTTTGTATTGATACAATTTTGTATTGATACAATTTTGTATTTGGTGGAATTTCAGATTTAAGTCTACGGTTTTTTCTACTTTAAATCTGAAATTCAGTAGTTCTTGGTAGTACAACTCAATATAACTAATATAGTAGAACTCAATATAACTATCTTAGTATAATTATTAGTACTAGGTAAAATAAATTCAGTACTAGTAGAACTCAATAAAACTACTTCAGTAAAACTAATAGAACTTGGTATAACTACTTCAGTAAAACAAGTAGAACTCGATACAACTACTTCAGTAAAACTAGTGGAACTCAGTACAACTACATTAGTAAAACAAGTAGAACTTGATACATCTACCTCAGTAAAATTAGCAGACCAATTATACCTTATAATTAAATTTTTTTTTTTTTAAAGTTGAAATTTTGATTTTTTAAAAATATATAAAATCTTAATTTGAAAATAAACAAGGATAAAATCAAGAGTTTCATATTTTTATTAAATGATGAATGATATTAAGATTAGTGAAGGATATAATAGATTTTTTTTCTCCTATAAGAATATATGAGATGATGATTCCATATCGTCTACGACAATTAATTTAAATCTCCTACTAGATCTTGACCCGCCCGACTGGGCGGGTGTTTTCTTTGACAATAATAATTATCAACTTGTACTTAATTATAAAATATTGGGTTTTATAAAGCATGATCAAAGTTCTTTGCTATCATATGATTGTTATTGTATTTAATGCACTTGGAACACCATGAAAAAAAATGAATACTTTAGTATATATGTTTTTTCATTGTATATTTGAAATAACTTGTTAAAATATATTAAAATATATTTAGCATTTGCTTTTCATTTATGTATTTCTAAATTAGAAGGCCTATTGAAATTTCTTAAAACCATACTATGTTTTATATGATTTGTTATTTATAATAAATCAACCATAAAATGCATCATAAATTATTTATTTGGACATTAGATTTATACAAAAAATGTAATTGTTAACTATTTACATAAGTGGGTTATAGAATTATAATTATTAAATGTATATTACCTAGAATCTGGCCCATGTTTATATTTTTTTAACACATCCATTAGGCCCACTTAATCACTCAGCTGAAATTTTTTTTAATGTAATTTAGTAATAAAAAAGAAAAATATTTTTTCGCTTTATTTTTACCTTCGAGATAGATCTATCTGTACATTTCCCTTATCTCTTTCACTTGTTCTCGTGGAGATTCGATCAAAAACCTAATTCGAAGAAATATCTGAACTGCTTTGATTTCATGTTCGCATGTTCAATCTATTGTAGACACTATCGAACAATTCAATAAAAGGTTAGGTTTTTATCATTTGTTTCATCTAATTAGAACTTGACCCGCGCCCCTGCGCGGGTGTTTGATTTAATTTGTGTTCAACATAAACTTATAAATCGCTAATTTTATAAAAAAATCTTTGTATATATTTTTATATTTTGTAATTTACATATAGAGTAGAATATTTTATATTATAATATAGATTGTTGATAATATGTTTTTATTTGTAAATAATATTATATTAAAAATGTATAACTTGATGCAATTTGATGTAATTTTATTATTCATATATTAACTTGTTGTTTTTTTAATTTATTTAGAAATGAAACAACATACTAAAATTTTTAATAGTCAATATATAAATATCGATTTGGTTAAATAAGTTTTGGAATTGTAATTATTTAATTTAAATTTATTTTAAACAGAATCTGTAAATAAAAGAAGTATTTAATTTATTGTAAATACAAAGGCTAAGTTTGTAAATAAAAGGAAGTATTTTTTTATACTGCTATCCATGTATCCAAACAACTATCTTTTTTAACTTTGCTATCCATGTTTCCAAACAAAATCCTAAAGTACTTCTACTTAAATAATATAGATAAACTATAATTATAAAATTTATAAAAGATTGCATATAATTTTATTCTTGTTTCTTAAATTTTACTTTAAACTAATTTACAATATTATAAATAGTATTAATTACGAAATTAAATAATGCATTAGTTTATAAAAAAATTTAAACACCTTAATTAGATTTTTTTTAGATTTTCCTTAACTGATTTTGTTTAAACTAAAAATAATTAAATTGATTCATTGATATTTAAAAAATGATATAGATATACTTGACTAAAGTAAATAATCAAAAATGTCATAATAATAAATCAATGAAATAGTCCTATTATGACTTTTGCCAAGTAGATTTTTTTTGTACTTCTCTTTTAATAGAGAAGATGCCCGGCGGCCAAATCTTTTAGTTTCGATAGCCGCCATAAATTTACATTTAGCCGGATTGTAATGTATTTGCAAGTTACTTTTAATCGGCTTGAGATCAGATACATGCAGTTTCAGCTAAAATATTAATTCACCTATCATTTCAAGATTAGTCTCTTTTATTTACACATTGATATTGGTTCCCAACAATACATTGGTTAAAACTCATTTGAAGATTTTTTAGGGAAGGGTTGTTTAGAGGTATTATATGCATTACATGGTTCAGGGAACTATATAAGTCTGAATTGACAGTCCTTTTATATTTTTATTAAAAATAACTAAAGGACAAGTCAGATTTAATAGTAGCAGTCCATATGTTCCTAAAAATAGAAATATTTTGAAACAAAAATATGTTTCAAAAAATATATTTTAAGTTTTTATGATTTTTAGTACTTAATAATGATGAATTGTAGACTTTAAAAAAATAATTATAATTTTGAAATATTATTGGATTAGAATTATGAAAAATAGATAATTCTAAATAAATACATTTATAATAAAACTTTAATATGTCGTTTTAATATATGTAAAACACAATAACATAGATCTTTTAGGAATTCAGGAATAGAGGTGGTAGTATACTTTTATATAGAAAGTTAAAGTTGAGTTATCTTATTAATAAATGTAGATTTAACACACGTCATTAGGTCCAACATTAGCATTCGTCCATTCAGGTAATACGTGTTTCGTAAACCCAACAATTTTTTTACTGCATGAAACATTTTTTGTTGAATTGTGAAATTATATTAAATCAACGAAAAAAATATTGAGTTTATATACAATGATCACAGATGATCAATTGCAATGGAAGAAAACAAAGCTGAGAAATTAGACTATTAGAGATAACCAGAAAAATAAGTAGAATTGTGTGATTCTAACTCATTTGTATGTCACATGTCTCATTCAAGATGCTGACGAGTGTCGAAGGATCAGATAAAACGATCAGTTGCCTTAGACACTGTTGCATACTTGCATATGCCAAGGAGCAGTGTCCCTGACTCTCCCATGATGTCCCATATATTCAGTTGCGGATCTAGAAGTTATAATGACCTCGAGGGCAAACATAAATTTTGTTTGAAGGATCCCTACACGCTCCTCATACGCCTTTATCCTTCCGACTATGTCCTCAAAACCTGTAGAGTTGAGTTCTAGGACTTGCTCAAGCGACGCTACGATCTGGATATACTTGTGGCTTGGAAGACCCTTCAAAAACTTCTTAACCATCTTGGATTCTTCTATGTTTTCTCCCAACGAGGCTGCCTTGGATGATAACCCTGATAGCTTTCCCGCAAAGTCATCCACGGTATCACTATCATCCATCTTCAACCTGTCGAACTCCGTCATCAATGTCTGAAGTCTCGCCTCCCTTACACGATCAGCTCCAAGGTGTCGTGACTTGATGGCGTCCCAGATGTCTTTTGATGCGGTTTGTTCTCCCACCTGGAGAATCAAAGTTTTGGGAATGGATTGAAACAAAAGAGCAATCGCAACATCGTTCTTCTTTTGATCATCTGAACCGGGGTCTATCGTGTCCCACACATCATGAACACGGAGTAACACCCTCATCCTTATCGACCAAACTGTGTAGTTTGTCGAGTTCAGCATCGGACATTGGATGGATGCGGATCCAAGGTCCTTCGCGCGTGGAGCCCTATTCACGTCATCCATCTTGTGTCGTGAACTTCTTGCTTCACAGCTATCAGGATCAAAGCTTCAACTTAAGCTTAGATCGAGTCTCCAACCTGAGGCTGTGATATCTATTGGAGCTTCAACTTAAGCTCTGATACCAATTGAAGGATCTCTTAGAACAAAGGATAATAAGAACAATTTTTCTTATTGCTTTATAAACTACTCAAAACTAAAGCTCTCAATATTTCTCTTAGATCTCTTATGGAACACCTCTCCATAAGGTCTATATTTATAGTGAAAGACAATTCCCTTTAACATGTGGGATATGGAAAACACAAACCTAATCTAATAGAAAACTTCCTTTTCCTATTCTAGATTTCCTTTTTGTGTTTATCTCTTAACATATTAAACATCCAATAATATGTTAAGTTTCCACAAGCTTGGAATTATCCAACATTGTTAAGAAAATATAAATATACACATGGACATTCATTAAAAACTTAAAGAAATACATTAAAATTGTAAAAATCATGGTGGGCAACTGTCCCACCCTTTATCCATGTAGCTTCGCCACTGCATAGATTCCCACCTTTTACCCAATTATCAAACCAGAATGAAATATCATGTCCATCTCTAACTTTTGCACGCAACAAATGAAATGCCATTTGTCTCATATGAAGCAGTTTTCTCCAAAACCATGAACCGATGTTGTTAGATGGAGCATCCCAGAACGTGTGCATGGAGAGAAGATAGAATCTCTACCACTAGGCCCATAACGAGTGAGAGTTGCCGAACAGATTCCAAATTACCTTTAAAGAAAAGACTTGAGAGTGAAATCAGTCAAGCACCTAAGTCCCAGACCTCCATCTTTATTAGGAATGCAAAGATCTTCCTAAGCTTTGTAATGCTACCAATGACTGACTGAATCAATTGGGGCCTTCCAGAGAATACAAGATCGAATGCGATCAATCAACATTTCATAATCAACTTTCTTCATACTTCTAGTAGTAAAGTAGAGGCCCATGTATTTTATTGGAAACTGCTCAATGGGTATTCCAAACTCAACAGTCAAGCTCAGAAGAGTATCATTAGGGTATCTTCAACCCTAGCACTCCAAATGGGGTGCTTATTTTTATTTTTATTTTTTTAATTTTTTAAATAAAAAAATTAAAACGAACCAATTACGGGTCGCCACGAATCAGTGGAGCCCGTGAACAGTACAAGCACCCAAGCAAAATGGGTGCTTATTTAGGATGTTTAAGAGTTGGTTTTTGGGGTACTAGTGGGTCCCACCCCTTAAGCACCATTGGTTAAGGGTGGCCTTAGGGCATCATTATCCCTAAGAACCCTAAATAGAGTTCTTAATTATTATTTTTTTAAAATAATAAAAACGAGCTAATCGCGGGCAGTCACGTATCAGTGGGACCCGCAAACAGTGTAAGAAACCTTCTAAAAATGGTTCTTATTTAATAGTTTTAAGAAGCGGTTCTTGCACTGTTCACAGGTCCCACGTGTCAGTGGGGCCCGCGGACAGTACAAGAACCCCTCTTAAAGACTCCGGATAATCATGCTCTTAGTCTGCCGAGCTGGGAACAATGAGGATTTTGAAGGGTTTTATGGCCAGGCCCGAGTCATGAGTAAAATAGTCATGACTCCCACTGTAGCATACTTGCTGAACCATTCATGAACAACACCATATCATCAGAACAAGTCAGGTAACGTTGAGTTCTTGACATTGAGGGTGATACACAATGCTTCCTTCTATAGCCGTTTTATTGATCCTCAAGAACAGTGCATTTATGGCAATAACGAACATGTAGGCAGAGATAACAACCTTACCTCAGTCCCCTCTTACTAGTGAAGAAGCCTTCCAGTTCACCATCAATCACACATATATATAGTATATAGAGATGCAGCTTTCTATGCATTTATCAAACAATATGATAAAACTGAATTAAGGTTGAACTAAATAGTATCATTTTACTTAGAAAGTTGAAGTTGACTGAAAGCCATCAAGGTATTTTATCATCTTAATATCTTTTTTTTTGTCAACCTATCATCTGAATGTTTCTTGAATCACAAGTTTCAAGTAGTGAACTTTCTCTAATCTTGTTCAGTGATTTTTTCTTTGTTGTCACCAAGAGTTGCTCGAATATCTTGCTGGAGTTTCTTCATCACTCTCGGATGTCTAGTTAGCTCCCTCATGGCCCATATCATCGTTATCGCTCCTGCGTTCACTCCCGCCAAAACACATCCTGATCATATAACAAACAAGTTAACATTAGTTACTATATTTAATTATGTCAATAGAATGTGTACACATAAAATTATTTGAAAAGATTGTTATACTCACGGACATGACTCCTTTAAGATGGTCATAGGTGAATTTAAAAGAGCCGACTTTGCTCTCTTTGTTGATCATATCCAACATGACACCAACGATGTCTGAATGATCTTGAGATTGTCCAGGTTTTAAATGATCATGGATAACATGTTGAAAGAAATTACGATGATCGGAAGACCTATAGGTCCCGGGTTCTCAAAATACATATATGTATATATGTTTTCATAAAATTAAAAATATATAACTAAATATTAATAAATATATAAATATATATATTTTATATTTATTAATATTTAGTTATATTTATGAAAAACTTAACTCTAAAATTAAATATAAATTAAATATTAATATAAATATATATAGACATGTATTTTGAAAACACCAAAATTAGAATTCCTTTTGGGATGTTTTGGCAGTCTTTTGAAGAAAAGAAAAATGAGAGGTATTAACAAAAATAACAGAGGAAAATCGACATTCTTGATATATTGTTTTTTTTTTTTTTTTTTTTTTTGATTAACCTGGGGGTATCCCAGGCCCATGGAGAGGCCCAGACTAATCCCCAAGGGGAGGTGCAGCCCACGGATAGACCCTCTCTCCGGGTATTCAAATGGGCCCTAAAGCATGGGCCCATATCCGTGTAAGGTGACCAGGATAATTGTGACTTAGTTTCGCGCAGCAGGTGGATCGAACCTGAAACGTGTTGGCGTCCCAGTCCCGTCTCCTTACCACTCGACCACAATCACCCGGTCTTCTTGATATATTGTTTCTATTGATATTGTTGTTTTCGTTGTTGTTGTTGTTGTTGCCTTGTTTGCTAAGTTGTTTTGTGTTTCTGAGTGAAGAATATTACGTGTTTAGAAGAACTATATATAGGTACTTAAGCCAAAAAATAACTATATATAGGTACTTTCGTACGTGCATGGTGTTTACGTTGACTAAGTCAAATATTTTCATGAGATTAAAAAGTAGTAAGTAATAAAAGGAAGCTGACAACTTTACGTAGTCAATTAATACGCATGTCGTCTACCTACGACAATTACTTTATCTCCGATGTCTGGCGGCCAATATATTCTAGAATCGGTTGCGTCCCTAAACTTACCTTAAACCGGCTTTGGTTAATATATAAATAGCCGGTTTAATCGTTTAACTTAAATTGATGAATTAATTTTCTGAACTGGCTTAAGATCTTAGTTACAATACTTTGAACTTCATCTTACCATTAAATATTAGCATTTCTTTACACAATATTATTAGTTTCCAATAATATTAATAACACTAACTAAGAGCATCTCAAAAATATACTCTATTTTAAATTTGCATGTATTCTTCTCCAAAAGAAAACTTCAAACTTAATTTTAAAAATATTCATATTTTATACTATAATCTTTATATTTGTCACAATTAATTTAAATCTATAAAACTTTATAACATAATTAGCACATATATACAATATTACATCAATGTTAATTAATAAAATATTACACTAAAATGTAAAATTTTACATAGAAATTCATAATTAAATATTAAATTACAAGTAAAATATCAAATTATTCCATAAAAATATTTCCGTAATATCTCCATATATAATCAGCTAGTGCATTTGTTAAGTTTTAATGTAATATTGTTGTTGTCTAAATACTGTTTCAAAATATTTTAAATCTTATTTAAAATTTTATTTAAATAACGTGTAAAACTTAAATTTATAAAAATAAAAATAAAATATTTATTAGATATAATTTTTTAAAATATTATAACGATAAACTAAAAATATTTAAAAATTATAAATGTAATGTGTAATTTGTAAGGATCAAAATGTAAATAAAAATATGAAATTTTAAATTTGGAGTATTGAATAGTGACGCACTTCATAAGTTCACTAATCAAAATTTGAAATTTTGAGGTTCATTTTTGAAGAGCAACATACTTCATAGTTACAGTTATAAATTATTTTTTGGAGATGTTCTAGATCGTATGAATTGTGATAGATTTACAGAAGATTCATTATATTAGCTAGAGTATTAAGTAACTCAATTAACTAGCGAAACTAAGTTCTATATATAAAAGTTCAATTTATTTTAGAGAAATTATCTAAAATACTATATTCCTAACATTATTTTCATGTTCACTTTAATCACTTTTATCTTTATTTTTAAAGAGAGAGAAAAACACTTATTACTCTAAGGTTAATTAGTCTTATTTAGGGTTTAGAGTTGAGGGATAAAATAGAATTTTGGAATGTAAAATTTAAGATTCTAATTAATATAAGAACCTTTTGCCTATTAATAAAAAATATTTGTAAAATATTTATTTAATAGAGATAAAGATGAATAATGGTATCAATAATTTGCTAAATATGAAAATCTCCATTATTTTATCATCGTACAATTAACTAAAATAACAATTAGTGGAATTAACATATACTTTACTTACAAAGTTAAACTTGGTTGAAAGCCATAGGCGGATTACGTCCATGAAAGACCAATATTTGTAGTAAATATATAAAACTAGCCATAGATCACTTTATAGATACATATAGACTTAAAAACACGTGATTAGGTCCAAAATTAGCATCCCATCATTCAAATAATACTGTTCCGTAGAAATCTAAATTTGTAGACCCAATAAAACAAAACTGTCTTCTAAGTCATCATATTGTAAGATTCAAGTAAGCGAATATTCAACATATTAATATCTTTTCTTTGGTTTTTAAAAATTCCAAAAACAAATGAAAGAAATGTATATTAAGAGAAAAAAAGCTAATGAAGGAAATGTAGTATCTATTTAAGAAAACCCCATAAAGAATATCAATAATTCTTCACTAAAATAAAAAAATTAGTAGGCATGAGCATTTTACTCGATACCCGAACCCGTATCCGAACCCGACCCAAAAAATTTAAACTGAAATATGAACCGAAATAGCAAAATACCCGAATGGATATTGATTTAGGAAAGACTGAATATTCAAACCCGAACGGGAATATCCAAACCCGAACGGTAATATCTGAATCCGAACGAGTACCCAAAAATAACCGAACATAAGTATACTTAGCCTTATATTTCTAGCTTACTCTCTTATTAATTTAAATATTTATATTTATGTTAATTACACATACTTTAAGATCATATAATATACATATAATTACAGAAAAAATAATTTAATATTCACTTAAAATGTATGTCAAGATTTTTGTTTCATGTATTAACAAAAGTTACATCCAAAATTTAAAAACAGTAACCAAATCAATGTTTTTTTTTATTTTTGAAATGTTATCACTAAATTTATTAATCATTCAGTCTATTAAAAAAATAAAGAATCAGTTGAGTGAAAGTTATATTTTTAAATATAAGAAACTTAAAAAACTAGAAAATAATTCTTTCAAAATCTAAATATCCGAACTACAGAAATATCCAAACGGGTTCTATACCCCTATATCGGAATACCCAAAAATCTGAAATACTTGAACCATAATGGATATCCGAACGTGCAACCCTGTAAACTAGAGTTGTATTTTGGTTTTCTATGGCATATTTAGCTAGAAGACCTTTAACTACTAGGCAGATTCTTAAAAAATGTTGAATATACAATAACCAAATCGTTATATTTTTTATAGTCACCATCGGCCACATATTTAGGGATGTTAATATGGGCTCAATCTAATAGGATTAACCATAGTTCTGCAAAACATTTTTTATTTCTAATCCTTACTTTTGAAACAGTGGTTAAAAATGGTTAACCATATAATATACAGTGCTTAAATTTTAGTCATTTATTTTAATTCACACAATTATTAAACACTATTTAAATATCTCTTAACATTTTAAGTTTGATTATGAAAGATAAAATTTTCTCGTCAAAACCTCAAAAAACGAAAAATCAAGTTTTCCCACAAAAATCACAAAGTTTTTCGCTAAAACCAAAAAAATTGTGTGTTTTACCTTTTTTTTTTGGTTTGAGCAGGAAAGCTTGATTTTTATGGTTTTGGCGGGAAAAATCAATTTTGTGGTTTATGTAGGAAACTCTATTTTTCAGGTTCAGTGGGAAAAAACGAACTCAATTTTGCGTTTTGACGAGAAAACTCGATTTTGTGGTTTTGGAGAGAAAACTCAATTTTACGTTTTGACGGGAAAATGTGATTTTTCAGTTTTGACGGAAAAACATAATTTTACGGTATTGGGGAAAAACCTTGTTTTTGTGGTTTTAGTAGGAAAATTCAACTTTGTGGTTTTGGCGGGGAAACAAAATTTTGTGGTTTTAGCAAGAAAACTCGTTTTTGTGATTTTGACGGAAAAACTCGAATTGGCGGTTTTAGCGGAAAACGCGATTTTGAGGTTTTGGCAGGAAAACATGATTTTGCTTGTTTAGAGGAGAAACTCGATTTTGCAGTTTAGACGGATAGACTTGATTTTTCGGTTTTAGTGGAAAAACTTTATGCATTTTTGGCGAAAAAAATTGATTGTGTAGTATTGGTGAAAAAACACAATTTTGTAGTTTTACGAGAAAAAAACACTTTTACGATTTTTTCTATTTATATGATCATATCATAAATTGTTAAAAATATAAATTTTAATTAAAATTAGTATACAAATATTTGTTTACATATATGAAAATTAAATTGAATGACTCTGATATAAGTCATAATCCTTAATTGAAATAATGTTTAAATAGGGTTGAGTTAAAATATAACTAAATTTATTTTAAACGGAAGAGGACTCACCGAGGATTTAACACCCCTGTACATATTGCATAAATCCTCAGGTGTTATCCTGAGCGTGGATAATTGAATATCTATGGTCAATTTTTACAGGCCCACGGTAGATCTTGAATGTAGAATACAAAACACAAAGGTACGTTAGAAATTATGAACTGATGTTGAACAACAGCAAAAAAAATTATGATTAGTCTTCATTTTTAATCAAAGTAATCTTTAATATAAGATTATTTCACGGACCAAAAATTTCAATATAAAAATTAATCAATGTATAATCCACTGGTTAGATGAAAAGTATTAAGAAAATAGAAAATATTACTTTACAGAAACTGATAATATATGTTTATATACTGGGAAATTGTAATTCTACCACAATTTTGATACTACTTTGCAATTTTACATTTAATGAATGACAATTTACAAAAATATCTTTAATTTAGGATGAAAATAGACTAATTTTTTTCTTTTTAAATATTTATAAAACATTTAGACCCAACCTCACCCTTTCAACACTAAACCCAAAATAATAATCACTAAAGTATAAACCCAATATTAATATATTTTGATTGAAGGTATTTTTACAAAATGTATTTAACTTATGCTATTTTTAGTCATTTCTATATATATATCTGGTTATATTACCTACAAATATCTAATTGTGTGCGCATAATTTAAACAACTTATAAAATATACACTAGAAGGACCTTGTCTACAGTAAAAAAATTAGAGTTGAAAACGATCCAAAAAGTAACAAAAGTTTCACATGTGTAATGGCTTACATCTGCCTCCGAAACTAATATGCAACAGTTTGTGATGATAACGTATGTGTCGGAATTAGATAATAGAATTGGTGACCACCTGAAGGAGGACGGAGTGGAACTCTGATGCCCCCACAAAATGAAGATTAATTTTTTTAGCTATAGTTTGTTTTATCACCACGAGTTTTTCGCATATGTTATTTTTTTACTTTTTAAAAATAAATCATCTAACGCCATAATCGTCAAATTTTATTTGTAGAAACTTTTATAGGCTGCTGTATATATATTTTGAAAATATAGAAATGATCACCCACGTTACACACGATAAGACGGTACGACGAAGATCGAAAATACCAAGTTTTGCACTAACACTTCTCGAGGGATTACATTTGGTTTCCAAGGTCGAGAGTTTACATTGACAGTCAAATGTTTGAAAAATATACTATATATCTTATTAAAATTTCTATAAATCATATAAATTTTAACGTCATGATGCACATACATGGTACACACGGGTATTCATATATACTTATAATTTTTCTTTTGTCAACGGTAATTCATATAGTTTAATATCATAATATTTATGATAGTGCACGTTACCCTAGTAGAACCGGCATGAGGACTAATTATAAAGAAAACCCTAAAGTATAAACATCACCAATTTTCAATAGTATTACAAATCAGGGAAAGATCTGACAAACTAAAACTAATGCTATACTTAACTTGCGTCTGATCTTTTACCAAAAAAAAAAAACCTGCGTCTGATCAATTATACTGTAAAATTTGGAAAAGTAAACTACTAAAAAGCAAAAACATTTTCAATGGGATTGTTTAATGGGTTGCTTAAAGGTTGGAGTCTATTAATATCCTAAAAATCAATTTTTAAATTGTCTAATTAAACATCCACTTTGTCTTAGTGTTTGTACTGTTCGCAGGTTTCACTAACATGTGACATCTCATAATTTTATTTTTTTTAAAACAGAAAAAGTAAATAAATAAACACCGAGTGATATAGATAATCATATGCTCTAACCTAGGAATCGGCGCGACACAAATCGTGACTTTTTTTCTTAAAAAAATCATTTGTTCCCGTTTAAAGTCAGCATCGACGAAAACTGAGTTGATTCATTGATTGAACTAAAGATACCTAAAATTCAAATATCGTAAAATGGAATTCTTGAATAGATATTGTAAAATAACACATTGACATAGTCATACGTCATGTATAAACTTTTTGTGTGTTTTCGAAAATTACGTCACGCAAATTTTTGCTTTTCTTTTTGAAGTTTGTTTGACCAACGACCTCGTATACGCCACAAAATCTACTATTGCTATACTGGAGGTGCAAGATCACGTGATCGAACGAAAAAATATGTGTAGCCAAAGATAATAACTTTTTTTTTGTCAGCATATAATAACGTTTCTTCCCACGAAAATGAAAATAGAAATTCCTTATCCTCATATTATAAAAAAATGAAATATAGTAGAATTATTACCGAAATAAAAATAGATGAAATCATTGATATGGGCAGTCACCACACAAAAAAAACTCGTATATGTATAATTTTCTTTAAATGCATCCTTTATTTAACTTATCTTATTTACATCCTACACAGTTACTAAATAACTAGTCTCTCCATTTCGTATTAAATGTCGTTTTATAAAAAAAATTTTGTTAGAAAATAAATGTTGTTTTCGACTTTCAAAACAAAATTTATTAATTTTATGCTGCAATTTATTTTTCTATTGATTAAAATATGATTAAGTGTATAGGTAATTGTGTTTTTATATTAATATATATATATAAAATTAATTATTTTATTAATTCGTGTGCAAAAATCTAAAATGACACTTATAATGAAACTGAGGAAATAGTTACTAGTATGTTAAAATTATTTTATTTCATTTTTCACTTGATTGATAATCATGTTTTCATCACTTAAATTCTATTCATAGTAACACATTAATGTTATGTAATTATCATGACTACTAAAATAAAATATTAATATATATAACGATATGGTTGATGATCAAGTTGTCATCTTCAGATAAATCCTACACATTTATTGAACATTTTGAAGATATTTGTGAAAGTACGTATTCGATGAATCTGATTATTCTGAATTTTATGCTTTTTCATACTCATTAAAATATCTAGCTAACAGTAATGAGTGTAATATTAAAAGGAAACCGAAGTGAAAAGAAACTAAGGGACTAAAACTGAAATATTCTTAAACACCAAAATATTAAGGGTTGACTGCCTAAAACCCCCTGTAAATATAATCATCCTATCTATTCCCCCCTCAACTACCAAGCTCATGACAAATCCACTCAAAACTTATGATTTTTCTTTATATCTCCCCTAAAGTTTTTATTCCCCCCTTTCTAATTCAATTTCAAAATCGAGACTAAAGAGAAATTAACTGCGTTATGTAATTAGCGATTGCCCATTAGGAAAGAACCTGACCCGACATTAAAAAAAAATTTGATCCGGATTTTTTTTTAAAAACCCAAATCAATTTGGAATTTTTATTATGGTTAGTCTATCTTCTTCACTCAACGACACAGAGGGACCCCGAAGAAAAACTGGAAACAGAGAGAGATAGAGAGAGAGAAGATAGAAGATAGACTCTCTGTCTCTCTAGTTTTTCTTTGGGAGTCAGAATCCTTATGTGTCGTTGAGTAGAGAATATAAACTAACCCTAATAAAAATCCCAAATCGATTTGGGATTTTAAAAAAATCCGGGTCGGATTCTTTTTTAATGTCGGGTCGGGTTCTTTTCTAATGGGCAATCGCTAATTACATAACACAGTTAATTTCTCTTTAGTCTCGATGTTGAAATTGAATTAGAGAGGGGAAATAAAAACTTTAGGGGGAGATCTAAAGAAAAATCATAAGTTTGAATGGATTTGTCATGAGTTTGGTAGTTGAGAGGGGAATAGGTAGGATGATTATATTTACAGAGGGTTTTAGGCAGCCAACCCAAATATTAATTGATGTAAAAGACCATCACAGATGTTAGTTTTTCAATTTTTTAATACACGAGAACATTAAAGAAATTTTTTTTTAAAAACTTTAAAAATCATAAATTTAAATTTCATTTCTCCAACTACTATTTTATAATAGTCAAGTTAAAATATCATTTCAGACTTCTCTTTATCTATTTTCACAATAATTCCAACTAGAAGATATATATAAAAAACAAACTGTTTCTAGAAAATCGTATTAAATGTTTCGGGGTCCATTCAAGTTAACTGGCCAGCCAATTGATTAAACCAAAAAAATGCCGGTGGCTCTTCATCCGTACAACACTACAGTGAGCCGTCGGAAGAATTTAAAGTTCATCCAAGCAACCACGTGCCTTAGATTGAGTTGCCATTATTCAACTTTTCAAATCTAATAAAATACAAAACATTGATTTAGTCAAATCTTTACCACTAGCTACACTCATTGTCTATTTATTACGCATCCTAAACAACTCATTGCTCTTCACTCCAAAACATAAACAAGAAACCTCAATAAAAAAAAAGAGCAAATCAAGAAATGTCTATCTTTCTATATTTCATCTTACTCTTACCTCTCCTTTTAATCTTTTTGAAACATCTCTCACCCTCCAAAGCTAAGCTTCCTCCAGGACCTATAGGTCTTCCTCTCATAGGAAACTTGCATCAACTTGGAAAATCTCTCCACAGATCTTTCCATAAACTCTCTCAAGATTATGGACCCGTCATGTTCCTTCGTTTCGGCGTGGTCCCTGTGGTTGTCTTCTCCACAAGAGAAGCAGCTGAAGAAGTTCTCAAGACTCATGATCTCGAGACTTGTACTCGACCAAAGCTATCTGCGACCAGGTTGTTCTCTTACAACTACAAAGACATCGGGTTCGCTCAATATGGTGATGACTGGAGAGAGATGAGGAAGCTTGCGATGCTCGAGCTCTTTAGCTCCAAAAAGCTAAAAGCGTTTAGGTATATCAGAGAAGAAGAGAGTGAACTGCTCGTCAAGAAACTCTCTAAATCTGCGGAGACACAAACTTTGGTGGATTTGAGAAAAGCTCTTTTCTCTCTTACCGCGAGTATCATATGTAGACTCGCTTTTGGACAGAACTTCCACGAGTGCGATTTTGTGGATATGGACAAAGTTGAAGAGCTTGTTCTCGAATCTGAGACCAATCTTGGCTCATTTGCGTTCACTGACTTCTTCCCCACGGGTCTTGGGTGGGTTATAGACCGGATCTCTGGCCAACATTCAGAGTTGCACAAAGCCTTTGGAAGACTTAGCAATTTCTTTCAACATGTGATCGATGATCATTTGAAGCCTGGCCAGCCTCAAGATCATTCAGACATCATTGGTGTCATGCTTGATATGATCAATAAACAAAGCAAAGTCGGTTCTTTTAAAGTCACCTATGATCATCTAAAAGGAGTTATGTCGGTGAGTATTACAATCTTTCATTTTTAAATTCTCTGCTTACTACTATGTAAAAATCTTATAAGTTTCCGATTAAGGTTTGGCTTTAGAAGCTTATGAATTTTATTAAGGACAAACTTTCAAATAAAACTTTTTAAATTTCTTTTCATAAAATAGACCTTAAGAAAATAACAAAAATAGATTTTGTTTTTTAATTTTTTTTAATATTTTTTTTTTAATTTTAAACCTCACCTCCCAAACACCACCTCATAACTCTAACTCCCAAACACCACCTCATAACTCTAAACCTTAAATAGATCTTGTGAAGTTTTTTGTCAATTTTGATTATTATCTATTTTATTAATTCTAAAGCACATCTATTATTTAACAGTCAAAGTTTGAATAACCAAATTAAATTTAACAGTCAAAGCTTTTAAAGTCTAAAACAACGAGGCCCTAAGTAATATTTTTAACGTTCAAAAGAAAAGAAAAAACTAATATTTGTTTGTTATATGATCAGGATGTGTTTTTGGCGGGAGTAAACGCAGGAGCCATCACCATGATATGGGCGATGACTGAGTTAACGAGACATCCAAGAGTGATGAAGAAACTCCAACAAGAGATTAGAGAAACTCTTGGTGACAACAAAGAAAAAATCACTGAGCAAGATCTTGAAAGAGTTCAGTACTTGAAGTTTGTGATCCAAGAAACATTCAGATTACACCCACCAGCTCCTCTCTTGCTTCCAAGAGAGACAATGTCTGATCTAAAGATTCAAGGCTACAACATTCCAAAAAACACAATGATCGAGATCAACACTTACTCGATAGGACGTGATCCTAATTTCTGGGACAACCCTAACGATTTCATCCCCGAGAGATTTATAGATAGCCCTGTTGAATATAAGGGTCAACATTACGAGTTGTTACCGTTCGGTGCTGGTCGTAGGATTTGTCCTGGGATGGCTACTGGGATAACTATCGTGGAGCTTGGTTTACTCAACGTTCTTTACTTCTTTGATTGGAGTTTGCCTGATGGAATGACCATTGAGGACGTAGACATGGAAGAAGCTGGTGCGTTCGTCGTCGCCAAGAAAGTTCCCCTTGAGCTTATACCAACTCCACATCAATGGTGAATGTCATGAAGTAAAAGTAAAATGGTCTGTTGATTATATATAATAACATCAAGATTTCTCAGCTTGGCTCTCTCTTGCAGTTGGTTTGATATATTACAGAAAATAAATATTACGTTTGTAATTGGTAGTTTTCTAAATTATGTTTCATTGTGTATAAATCATGTTTTCAATAAATAAAAACTTCCAGTTTTGACATTACTTATCATCTTTTAGGTAGTTTTTTTAATTACTTCATCCGTTTTAGTATATATGATGTTTTAAATAAATTTTGTAGTTTTATAATAGATGATGTTTTCACATATTTAGATAATTTTATTTATATCAAAAAATTATGTAACCAATTATATTTTTAATATTTATATTTATAATTAAAGATTTTAATATTTTTAAATTCTATTTTAACGTTATTTTGAGAAAAAATAAAATTTTAATATTTGTTCACTCATATAAAACATCATCTAATAAAAAATGGTAAAAGTATGTTTTATTGTGTATTAATCCTGTTTTCTTTTGGTGGTATTGCTATGCTGACTAAGTTCCACCAAAAAAAGAAGAAATATCTCGCTCGTTTATTGTCGGCGGGCTAGGGACTCACGACTATTCATTTGTATAGATAGATAATAAGCCAATAAGGAACATTCTCCACCCGCAGCGCTCGACAACATCAGGCGAAGTTACGATTTTTTATTATTTTATATTCTTACTGTTTCATAATACATAAAAAATTAACTTTTTGCAAATATATTAAGAAAAAATATTTTTTCTGAACTAATCACTAAAAATATAATTAAAAATTAATTTATTTTTATTATAAACAAAATATTAAAAACATAATTGGTTACACAATTTTTGATAAAATTAAAGTTGTTTTGATATATGAAAATATTATTTATAGTGAAACAACAAAAACGTTTAAAACATCATCTAATATATTAAAACTGAAATATATTTAAGAGTTAACCTTATTTCACCTTTAATATCAACTTATACCACTGGTTTTTTTTATCATTTAACTATATTACTAAACCATCATAAATCAATTAACATAATAATACGACAATTTGATCTTCCCATCAAACCGAAACGTCGGTTTAATTTGGACTACTAACCTGTAATATTTTTGCTTCGATCGTCATATAAAACAAGCTCTTTACATATAATATAAACCAACTCGGTCAACCGAAGACCTAAGCTTATCATTATCCATATTTTAAAAACATTGTGATCGTCATCACTATCAAGGATATGTGATACATCTAAATATTTTTTTCATAATTACCATTTAAATATTCCTACTACATTTTGTTTCAGTGATGGATAGTGATTCCTGTTTCCTATACAAAAGTACCATACCAAACCGATAATTTTGTAAACGCAAGAATAAATGATATTCCATAACAGTTCCTATATTTAAGTAATCAGTTATTTAGATAGTTTTACATTAACACACTTTCTAGAATGTGAAAGCTACGACAAAGTAAACAATATAATTAATTCAGCTTTCTTAATCCCTAAATCTTTTCAGGAGCTGACTGGTGTAACCGCAGCGGTTGCGTTTGTGACTGCGGATGTTTGCGGATGCGGGCAGTTGCGGTTTTATGTGTTATTAAGAGATTTGGACGATTGGTAAAGCGGTTAAACATTGTTGCGTTTGCGAGATATTTATGACTGGTTAACTACTAAATGCAGCAGTGATTAGATAATAAATTAACAATATTTATATTTTATATAACTATAATAATATTAAAAATCATATTATTATAATAAATATAAAAATTCTATTTATAAAATTATACTATTAAATTATTTTAAAATCATAGAAATATTTTTCTTCAAATTTTTATAATATAAATTACAATATAATGTATATATTTTGGTATTTTATTATTTAATTTAAATTTTTAATTGATTATTTTTATTTTTTTATTATTAGTTTTTTTGAAAAAAAAATATTTACCCTCCCGCAACCGCAAACGCTAGCTGGAACCAGCTTTTGAATTTTAGAGGTTTATAGCGGTTTGAAGCGATTTGAAGCGATTTATTACGTTTTGTATGATTGTTACAAAACGCCAACAACCGCTACCAACCGCAAAAGCTGCGTTTGCGGGTGGTAGCGGAAAAACCAGTCAACTCAATCAAGTCATCCTAAATATCATTGTTAATAGTCTCCAGCTATTAATAAATATCATATTCTTTCACCCAGATAAATCATTAACTAGAACCAAATCACTAACTCAATCATGTATATATTCCTAATGTTTTCTTTTATTTAATTATACATGTAAGTCCCAAAATTCTTAATATAAAAATTACTGATACCAAAAAATATTCAAAAAGAATTTTTAGATATATTATAAGGAATATATAATACAAAGATCCATTTGAAAACACAATAAAATAATTATATTTACTTTATACAATAAATTTTGTAAATATATTAATATACAATTAGTTGTATAGTGAAATATATAAAATATATTTTCATATTAAAAATAAATATCAATTTATAAAGAATTAAAAATTAACAACCGTACGAACGTCCGGATCAAGTTCTGTGTATATTAAAATAGAAAGAGTGATAAATAGAGTACATTTGGGTAGAAATCCTAATGACAAATTAGCAAAATACCAATAAAATAATTGTTTGAGCTGAGCAGTGTAACAAAGAGAAGCAAAATTACATTCTATCCCTTCAGGTACTGAGGAAACAATTTATAGGATAAACTAATATAGGTAGGAAGCTGATAGGATTTTAAAGATATTTGGTAAATTTGATTAAGATTTAGCTTAGACTTTTTACCTTGATGATAAAGTGAGACAGTAAGAGTAGCAAAGAATTATGACATGACCGATGTAAATGCAACGATTTGCGGGTACGGTTGTGAGCGTTTGCGGATACGAATGGTTGTTTATTAAGATTTGTACGATCGATAAAACGGTTAGAAATTAGTGCGTTTACGAAATACTTATCACATGTTAACTACCAAACGCAATAGTGGTTAAATAATAATAAATTAACAATATTAACATTTTATCACTATAAAATATTAAAAAATCATAATATTATAATAAATATAAAATTATATTTATAAATCCCAATATTAAAATTTTAAAAATTCATAGAAAATATTTTTGTTTTAAAAATTTATAATATAAATTAAAAATAATATTAAATATCAATCTTTGTATTATTCTAATTTAAAATTTTAACTAAATATTTCTATTTTATATTTATATAGTTAAAAAATATTTTTATTTACGTTCTTACAACCACAAATGCTAGCTCAAATCAACTTTTGACTTTGAAAGATTTAGAGCTCTGTAAAACGATTTACAATGTTTTTGTGATTGTTTTGAAACGCCAAGAACCGCTTGTGGTAGCGGAAAAACCAATCAAGCTCTTAATAAATCAAAGGAGGAGGAAGTCCGAAACATTCGGTTGAAATTAATGTCAAATCAAAGCAAAAGATCTTCATCTACATAAAATTTATTGTGTACTGAGGTGAGAGACTGAGAGCTTAGTTCATCGGTAGAGAATAACACAGAGGGTGAGTGTTGAATCTTTGAGCCGATGAAAAAGCTCATTATTTCTAGTGTGATATATTATTTTTTTCGGAAGTGCATTTATGCGTTGTTGTTTTGTGGCTAAACTTTCTTGTAACCGTACATGAGCAGTTTTAAGGATGTACGTAATATGCTTTCTGAAAACAGTTACAAAAAAGTTTATCAAGGTATATGATTATTTTGGTTTGTTAAACTCTCTTATAATTATTAATATAATATATAATCTTCAATGAATTAGGTAATCATTTTGTCAAAATTACCATTTACATAAAAAGCTTAGCTTATTTTGGGGAGGGTCTTGTGGCTAAACTTTCTTATAATCATATATGAATCATGTCAAGGATGTCGACTGTTTTCTAAAAACAGTTATAAATGAATTTAGCGAGGTGTCAAATTATTTTGGTTTGTCAAACTCCCTTGTAACCTGTAATGTAATATATAACCTTCAGTGAAATGTAACCGCTCTTATAATTCAACTACATCATCCTCCTGCTCGTTTAATATTTTCTTGATTGCACAAGATTTTTGATAAGGGGTGACCCTGATATTTATTAGTTCACCAAAATCGAACATCCTCTCAGGGATAGGAAGACGAGGGGTTGAGCTCTGGTCCATGAATCAATTAAAAGAGATTCACAAGAAGAAGTGAAAAACTAGAGAGAAGAAAGATTTCATATTTGCAAGTTAAATGTCGAAATTTGAAACAATAATAAGAGAAGCAATTTGTCTGACATAAAGATACGTGAAAAATTGGGTTATCTTTTATGATTCTGGTGTTATAGTGTTAACTAGACTCTGATCCGCACGGATTTTTATTTATTTTATAAATGTAAAATTTCAATATCACTATAAACGTTTTAAACATATAATTTACATTTTAGTGTTATATATTGTGTTACTCTATAATCTTATTATTTATCTTTCTTATATGACATCATTTTATGATAATGCATTAATTATATAAAAAATAGTTGATTTTTTGGTAAATATTTTTTTATATAGTTTCAACCTATTTATTATAATTAAAAAATTAAAATTTATATTTAAATTGATTTGTTATTAATATTTTAAATGAATTATTAAATTTTAGAGTTATCTAATAGCATATTTGTGAATAACATATGAATTAAATGTTAATTATATAATTTATATTTTGTTATAATTTTTTTAGTAATTGTATATTTTTTTGAGTCTCACAAAAAGATAATATATAATTTTAGATATAAAAGTTTAACAAATTTAGAAAATTTTATTTTGTATAAAAAAATATACAAATTTTTAACACTAATTTAACAGTGAATGATATTTATTTATTTAGTTAAATGAAAACATTTATTTCATATATTACTTCTATTTTAATATCAATAAAATATAATTATAAAATTTATAAAAGATATCAAAGAATTTTATTATTGTTTCTTAAATTTACTTAAAATTAATTTGCAATAGTATTAATAATACTAATTACGAAATTAAATAATGCATTATTTTATAAAAACATTAAAACATTTTAATTAGATTTTGTTAGATTTTCTTCAACTGATTTTGTTTGAACTAAAAATAATTAAATTTATAATTAAAATTGAATCATTAAGATTTTAAAGGTATATATATATTTGTTTGATTAAACTAAAAAATCAAAAATATCATAATAATAAATCAATGAAATGATTTTACTATGACTTTTGCTTAATAGATTTTTTTGTAGTTCTCTTTTAATAGAGAAGATAGTACTTCCATTTTAATATCAATAAACTATAATTATAAAATTTATAAAAGATAGCATATAATTTTATTTTATTTTCTTAGATTTTACTTAAAATTAATTTACAATAGTATTAATAATATTAATTATAAAATTAAATAATGCATTATTTTATAAAAACATTAAAACACTTTAATTAGATTTTGTTAGATTTTCCTCAACTAATTTTGTTTGAACTAAAATAAATTAATTATAATTAAAATTGATTGATATATATTTGCTTGATCAAAATAATTGATAAAACAATTCATGATAATAATGGTCCTACTATGATTTTTGCCTAGTAGATTTTTTTTGTACTTCTGAGAAGATGGGGGCATCGGGGTCAATAAGATTTAGGCAATAGTGGCGAATAGTATATACAACTAATTAGTCAAAAATTTATTTGTTGAAGGTACAAATACTGATATAAATATTGGTATGGCCACTGCCCAGTAACCTCATGGAGTCATGGTGGCAAGACATTTAGAATCAATTTCTACTCATAAGTGTAAAGAGTACACCAATACACATGACTGGTTTTGGGCATAAACCCCAGTAAAAGATTAACTCTAACAATCAAAATTTAGAGCTTAATATGTATGTTATATTATCCTCTAAACTAATTTTAAATTTTTTTAAAATAAATTTTTTATAACATCCAAAATTTCAGAAATATCCCTACACACTACTATATAATTCTCATCCAGTGATTATAAATTCATTGTTACACTATTTTTTGGTGATTGATTTTTCTTGTATATTTTTGAGAAAGGCCTTATATATAATATACTAGTATCTTTTATTTAAAAAAAGGTAAAGCAAATATGAAACAAAATAAAACTAGTAAAGAAATGTTTTATCAAACTATTTGGGAAAACTTACCACTCTCATATTATAATGGACAAATTATATATTAAGAGCATGATTAACCATGATCTCTTAGGGTGGAATTCTTAGTTTTTCTAAAAGACGTTTCTTAGCTTTTAACTAAGAAAACTTAAGAACCGTCTCTTAAATAAGAGAAATAAGAAATGTTTAGCCGAAAAGTGTAAAAAAAAGATAAATTTTACGTTAAAACCCCCAACTTAAGAGACTGGAGTTAACATGGCCTAACTACCCCACATGGTATAGATATAAGGGTTTTTAGGCAACATATGAATGCTGTGGCAATTCTTTAGTTTTTAGATAGGTAGACTCATTATCTACTCTATTAATTTAGAGTCATATTTTTATCTACCGTATAAAAATTTATGTTGGACTAATTCTAAACTATTAATATGTTTTATTTGATATTTAAACTTAATCAATCAAATTTATCTATTAAATAAAATATAATATTCTGAAATATATTCTCTCGAATCTACTCTTTGAAATTTTAAAAAGTCAAAAGGAAACACAATATTATTTCTTTAGTTATTAAACCCTATAAATATGATTTACATTTTATTTTTATATAGATATCCAATTTTTTTTTAAGAAGAATGAAAAATAGTTAAAATATGTTAGATCGCATAACATATTGTTTAACGAGCATAAGTGACAATAATAAAATGTTATTAAACTCAAATTATTAACATAATAGATATTTGTCAAAAATAAATATGCAGCTGGAACCTACATTATATACATACAACCTGAACATTTGCAGTATTTTTTTATTGATTTTGAAAACTAAAAAATATTTTACGTGTTTTAACGCGGGTAGTATTGTAGTTTATATGATACTAGAGTTTATGATTTGGTTCAACATATTAATTTTCACATAACAGTTTTTTTTTAAAATTTATATATCCTATAAATTAGTCCATCTTGTTGTCTACTTCCAAACTATTGGATTTGGACATTTTTTTATTAAAATCGTTCTTATTTACATTTGAAAAAACTTATTAAATACTCTTCCTGTTCTAAAATGTTTCATGTTTTAACATTTTCACACTTATTGAAAAATCATACCAAATTTTGGTTACCAATATATTATTTTCCATAATTATTTATTTCCCATATTTTTTGACCGATAAAATTTAATAAACACAATTATACTTTTTAAAGTTTACAGTTTACCATTAATGAATGCGTTGAAAATATAAAAATGTATCTTTTTGAAACTATTTTTTTTTTAAACTTGATTTTTTTTGGAACGGATAGAGTATGTCATAATGTAAACAAAAAAATTTTGGATAATATAGAAATAAAATCACAAGCTTTCAGTTTTGAAATAGTTTCTGAATATGAGTTAGGATATTACTAACGCTATATCCTACATTGGTTTTGAAAATGATAAAGTAGATCTAGTGTATCAACTATCAATTGAAATATTGAATAAGTGAACTGGGTAATTAGATGATTAACATGACAACTTTTACCATGATACATATACACTATAACAACAAAATTATTCTAATAGTTGATGTTATGGTAATTGATATTAGAAGATTTTTTTCACTATGAACCCCCTTCTAAATTCTAATCGTGCACTTATTTCTCCTCTTTTCCTTCACATTTATAACTGGACCAAACTCTTAGAAGAATAATTCCAAATGAACTCTATTCACAAGATATAAAAAAAAAAAATCAAACCACTGCAAATTCAGAGCTACGGTTGAATGCTAAAAGCGTTCACACATAATAACGATAATAATCATAAACTTTTTCTCTTGTTCTTCGCATTTATAACTGAACCAATTTCGTAGAATAATAATTTTAAATGGACTTTTCTTCAAAAGATAAAAATCAAACCATTGAAAATTTCAGAATTATAGTTGAATCCTAAAAGCGTTTTTCAACAATATGAAATCACAGACGCAGACATATAATAGTAGAAGGCATAAACGCTTATAGTTGATAAGAAACCAGTCCTAATTTTATCATCTTTGATTCTTTATTCGAAATATTTGAGGTTTCAAACATCGGACCATTCTTAATAGTCCAGCTATTAAATAATTGAGGACATGCTGGTAGTTTGTTGGTACGACTCTGCTTGCATTAAAATCGATCATAGCCACAAATGCGAGGATGATGACTATTCAAACATTCAAAACCTCCGTTTACTGTTCAAAACTATAAACTAACATTTTAATTAGTTGAGATTTTTAAAAATAATATTTTCTATTTACCAGTCAATTTTGATTAAAAGCATTAAGGAAAATATTTAGAAAATAAAAATGTTATTTTTAAAATATAAGTTTTGAAAATTTTTTTAAAAATATTATCCTATATAGAATTTATAATTTAAATACCTAAAAATTAGATGAATGAAAATATCATTTTTAGTTTTATTACATGTGTATAAGTTTAAATTTCAGTCTTATATTTATAAAATAAAGCAAAAACATTAACTGAGATGTTAAATTTGTGTGATAACCATTATGGGAGAAAAAAATAACAAAATAACCATACTTTGAGAAATATAAAAATTTAGCATGCACTTGGATCTTTTTCTCTTTGAAGAGTGTAAATATATTGTATTTTCCCTTATATACTATTCTATTTTTTGTGTTTATGTAAAACATATCTAAACAGATAGAGAAAAGGGGTGGAGGAAAAGAGAGAGAAAAATTGTATATAGCATTTCTATTTTATGTTTCTAAATAGAATATAATACAACTACATATTATTTCATTTGAAGAAAAAAATCTAACTTTACTATATGCATATGTAAAATAACATAGATCTAAAATTGAATTTATAGAATATTGTATAAAATTTTATATATGTTTGTTTTGAAAGTTTCGAAACATGTAATGTGTAGAAAAAATTATGTTTTTAATATGTAGAATACAAAATTTAATTGGTTTAACAAAAACTGAAAGCAATTAAAAAGTAGAAAGGGGAAAATATATTTGTAACCAAAAAAGAAAAGAAAAAAAGTTGTTCATGCGTAAGTGTAGTAATGGCAATTGGGTTGTACCGACCCGCCTAAGCCTGCTCCGCCGCGGTACAAGATTGATGCGGGTCTTGGCAGTACAGGTCCGCGCGGGACGCGGTCTCGAGAAGTGCAGCCCAATCCCGACCCGCGACTTGCACAGACCCTTGGCGGGTCGGCCCGCGGGACTCTGATCTCTATGAACCATGCGCATATTACCTGCAAAAAAAAAGAGGCCAATAGAGATAAGAACACAACAAAAGTCCTTCTACAAATCAGTTAAACACAAGATGCTCAACCCATGACAAAAAAGACCAACTATCTTGTTCTTCTTTCACTAAAAAGCATGAAATCGACAACAAAGAGTTAGACCCGAGTGCATGATTACTCAATAAGAGAACAAAACGTTTAAATCAACAGTAAGAGTTAGATCAAAGTGCATGCTTACTCAATAAGTTCTCGGTGAAGGTCCTTTGCTCCAAATCGAAGACAAAGAGAACACCAGAAGCAAGATTGGAGCTTGAATCACCATCGCCAGGGCACAAGAACCAGCATCGGAGATTTGTAGGTGATCCAAACTTATTTTCCTCTGTCGGTGAATCTTCGATGGTGCTGATCGAAGAAAAAGAGGACAACAGAAGGAAGATTGGAGCTTGCTTCAGTCTTTTCGAGCAAGATCACCTCTTAATTGCCATTGTTTAACACTCTCTCGTGTTTTTTTTTTCAGGTGAAGACTGAAGAGGTGAAGAGTTGACGAGAAGAAATGGTGTTGCGGGTCCTCAAATGTCCCGCAGGCTCTTTCAGGCTCATCCCGCCTAAAGCCCAGTTCCGCACAATCCCTAGTCCGCTAGGCCCGCTAAATTTTGGGCCTTCAATGTGATTGACCAATCGTACCCTGCAGCAAGATTTACCGGGCCAGGCCCGCGGGCAGTTACACGAATTGCCAATCCTACGTAAGTGTATGTGTGAGAAAGGTATTATGGAAATATTACACAAAAATAGAAAGTGTATCATAGCTTGTAGTTTCATATGGTTATTTGATGAATTTTTTTTTTTTTTTTGTAGAACAAAATTTCCCTTTATAATATATCCATAGTATAGATTGTGAAGAGTAATTTTTAATACAAATTGCAAAAACATACTTTATAGTTATTTTATTAACAAACCCATACTATACCTTAATATCATAATTTTTAAAACATATTTTAATAAAATAATTTTATGTTTAATATGTATTTCATTTATTTATATTTTTTCATTTTATACAATAAAATATGTTCATACAAAAGTTTATTTGAGTTTTATTACTATTGATAGTTAAATACAAATTTTATATAAGTATAACTATATAATAATCAAAATAGAATAATTTGTCATTTGATGTGTCTCATATTTTGTTAATTTATTTGAAAAATAAAATTGAATTGGAGTAATACAACTTTTACCATGTTTTCACATTGGTCAATGTTTTATAATTTTCAATATAACTGAGTTAATGTATTTGTTAAAACCATCTTATGTTCTCCGGACAGCTAGGCTCAAATAAAGACCAGTTTTGGACGAAAACATAATATCACCAACTCGCTATACCCGGTTGCGCAAACAGGTCAAATCAATGCATAATCACCTAATTAACTTCCATATTTTGGTTATCCAGCCAAGTGGGCCTGTTAATAATATGTGGCAAGAAATATATATAATACCCCGGCAATACAAATTAAGATGAATCTTAGAAACACAACGCACTACTTTTTTTTCTTCTTAATATCAACTTTCATTTACCAATATCTATTTCTTTAAACAGTATAGAGAAAAAAAAAAAAAGTATTTTCTCTTATTTATTTTTATCTTTCAGTTTGTTAATGTTGGCGCATTGGCACAAGCTCAAGAGGAACTTTCTTGCCAATAATAAGCGCACCATCTTCGTCCATATCGATATCTTTCAGTGTTGTTCCCTCAGGCAGTGCCCAATCAAAGAAATAAAGCAAGTTCAACAATCCTAACTCAACCATCGCGATCCCCATTGTCATACCGGGACAGATTCTTCGACCAGAACCGAAGGGCAAAAGCTCGAAGTTAAGTCCTCTGTAATCAATACAACTATCAACAAATCTTTCCGGTTTAAACGCATCCGGATTCTCCCAAAGTTTTGGATCACGTGCTATCGCGTAAACGTTGATCATGATCTGGTTCTTTTTAGGAATGTCGTAGCCTTGAATCTTGATTGGTGACATGGTCTCTCTTGGTACTAATAGTGGAGCTGTTGGGTGTAATCTGAATGTCTCTTTGATCACTAGCTTGAAGTAGTTGAGTTTCTCAAGGTCTTGTTCTGTGATTTTCTCTTTGTTTTCTCCAAGTACTGTCCTAACCTCCTCTTGCACTTTCTTCATCACACTTGGATTTGTTATTAGCTCTGTCATTGCCCAAAGTATGGTCGTCGCACTTGTGTTTACTCCGGCAAGAAATATATCCTAAATGAACAAACCCTTTAAAAGAAATATAGCCTATATCCAATAGCAAATAAGAAATGTATAGTAGTTGGTGATCATAAGGGACAAAAACACAGTTTATAGAAAATTTCACAATTTTACAAGAATTTCAATTCTTCCTGATAATTAGACATGGAAGAAATGACCTATTATAACCCTTTAGTCAAAGAAAAAGAAATGAACTATAGTGTATGACTAACAGTCAGATTCTTACTTTAATATTCTCTAGTAACACAACACATTGATTGTTACCATGCATGCATGCAACTTAACCTTGTATCACCTATATGATAATCGAAATATATGTATATGAAGATGTCATGTAATTTTTTTTATCAAAATATCATAAATAATTTATTTTAACATGCAATATTTGTTTTGGATCTATTTTTAAGTTATCTTGATTTTTCATACATGTTATCTAAATAAAGTCCATCTAAAATTTATCAAATTATCCGCAATTAGTTTTATCCCTTCTTTCATTTATAACGCATACCCCATATGCACACACACACACACACAAACTACATATTATCAAAATTCAGAATCTTAATCTAACTTTTTTTGGGCAAATCTCTCGAATATTATTTTCTAAGTTTTTTCACAAAATAATTCTCAAGAAAAACATGACCAAAATATTTTTTTATTTTAAAAATTTTAATATTTTAATATTTTTTTAATTTTAAGCCTTACTTCTAAAATCTCATATCCATAACTCTAAACATAAGTATTGATTAATTAATCCAAATGATATAAATGTATATTTACAGCTTTTAATAAAATCTATTTTAACCATTTTTAAAAAAAAAATTATTTTTGTGATAAAAACATAAAATGGTTATCCTAGCATATTTCTCTTTTTTTTTTGTAAGAATGTTAATAAATGAATCTGACATTTTGGCAATACTAATGGTAAAGTACTAATTGAGTCAGATACTCATACCACAGACTAAACCTAAGCAAGAAAGTTAACAAAACCAGTGTAAGATAGATAATTTTAAATTGCTTACAGAGATGACCCCTTTGATATGATCAGTAGTGAGCTGAAAAGAACCAGTTTCGTCTTGTTTATTCATCATATCTATCATCACATCCACCACATCTGGACTCTCTAACACTTTTCTCCCTGGCTTTAGATGATCATCAAGCACTTGGTTGAAGAAACCGTCGAGCTCTGAGAATAATCCTTCTAAGCTCTTGCTTTGACCCGTAATCCTATCAACAATCCAACCTCCTGGAAAGTAATTAGAGAAAGCAAACTTCCCCTGAAGTTTCTCCGACTTAGACGCTAATTCCTCCATACCATCTTCGTCGATAAACTCGGACTCGTGAAGATTCTGACCGAACGCGAGTCTACAGACAATACTAGCGACTAAAGTGAAAAGGGCTTTGGTCAGATTCACAGGAGATTGTTTCTGAGAAGCTTCAGAGAGTTTCTTGACGAACAAGTCACACTCTTCTTCTCTTATATACCTAAAAGAGTTGAGTTTTTTCATGTTGAGCAGCTCCATCACAGCAAGCTTCCTCAGCGATCTCCATTCTTCACCGTAAGGAGCGAACCCAATGTCTTTAAAGTTGTAAGAGATTTTCTTGGTCGCTACGGTTTCTGGTCGGCTGCAACAATCTAGGTCATGAGTTTTGAGAACTTCTTCTGCTGCTTGGTCTGAAGAGATTATGACGATAGGGACAAAACCGAAGTGGAGTTTCATCACTGGTCCGTAGATGTTGGAGAGTTTTTGGAGACATTTGTGTGGTAATCCTTCGAGGTTGTGTAAGTTTCCGATGATTGGAAGCTTTCTTGGGCCCGGAGGATGGTTTAGTTTTGAGGCTTTGAACTTTTTTGTGAAGAATAATGTTACTAAGAGAAGTAAAGAAAGGCAGAGGAAAGTTGACATGTTTTTTTTTGTGTTCGCTCTGTTTTTTTTTGTTTTTCTATATTTTCCGAGTGAATGAGAATGAGAATGTGAATTTAAAGAAAAATGAAAATGAGACTTTTCAACATGGGAATAAAGAAAACACTTAGGAGTTCAGACTTAGGACTTAGGACTTAGGAGGATGAACTCTGCACGGCTACACTGAATTCACGGGTCGTTTTCGATAATGGTCGAACCGTCAATGATGATTTTGAAAATAAAATTCAACTCCGAGGACTTTTTTTTTTGATTAATCTAAGTGGTGGATATATGATAGTATGTATTCTAGGGAAATTTATCTTCTAGATGTCATTCAATTCTAATAAATATCTATCAAAGAATGGGCGAATCATATCGGTTTATGGATATCTACCTTTGTTATGTAAATATAAACGATTTTATACTAATTTTGTGTATTACAATTCAAAGTAGTAAGAATTTACAATTGTTAAACAAAACCTTATAATAATTGAAGAAAAGATATGAGGAAGAGATCGAGATAGTAGGGGGAGATTCACTTATGAAACTTAGAATTACTGGTGGAACGGGTCGGATATCCGGGATATTTGAGGATATCCGGATCCGTCGGATCCGGAAAATTACTATTAGGATCCGGATTCGGGTGTCCCTCGATATCCAGACTAAAATCTAGATAACCATAGATATCCAGATTCGTTTTTACAAAAATTAAAATTTTAAAATTAAATTCAAAATTAACTAATTTACTATTTATTTATTTTATTTAAATTTATTTTTGTAAAAAAATGAAAAACATTCAAATTTAATAAAAATAAATTTATTTATTTGATATAAAGATTATATATGACATATATTAATATAATTATATTTTAAATATTTTTAAAATATATAGTGGGCCCGAATCCGGATCCAGACCTCCCGGATATCCGTTTTTTTGGAGCGGATCAGAGCGAATCCTGAATCGGATCACGGATATTAAGTCTCAGGCCTACTTAGAATTAACCGAGATAAAAGTTAGCCAATCTATGATCACGATAATCATAATCGCAAGAAGAAAGAAAGATCATGAGATGAATCGCAAATCTAATCTATTAAAATAGAGTCATATTTTTTTTATTTACTGATAAAAGTTACTGGACCATTTCATTAATAACTTTTATTATATTAAAAATGATATTTATATATTAGTTCATTTGAATAAAATATTATCACACATAAGAATATTCTACTATAACACTATTTATTTTTGAATATTTTCTATTTTACTTTAACAAAATCTTATAAAATCTTTTGATTATCAAATTTAAATAATTCATTAAATTCGTTATTATTATTAAAATATTAGAATTTAGTATTATTTAAATTTAAATAAAGAATAGATATTTTTATTATATAGTATTTTAATTTATAAAGTTAAATTATAAAGTTATAAATATAAATTTAATTTTAATAAAAATAAATTATATAAGATCAAAATTTATATTATATGATTATATGATTTTTTTAGTTTAGAGTTGATGGTTTATGTTTGTAAATTAAACAAAAGAAATGTAGCTTATTTAAATTACAAAAATTTTAAAATAATTTTTTTATAAACAAAATTTTATCTATTTTCACTAGAAAACATAAAAAAATAATGAAATAGGTTAAATAGATAAATTATTATAATTTGATTCTTATATGATTATATATATATTTTTAATATATTAAAATACAAATAAATTATAGGGCAAATCTCTCAAATATCCTCTTTTGAAGTTTTTGTCACAAAAATAGATTTTGAGAGAAAAAATGACCAAAATAGACCTTTCTTATTTTGAAAATTTAAATTTTTAAATTTTTTTTTTTTAATTTTTAAACCTCAATTCCAAAACCCCCACCCCATAACTTTAAACCTTAAGTTTGGATTAATTAACTCAAATGTATAAATATATATATATTTACATCATTTAATAAAGTATATTTTGGTCATTTTTTTCTTTAGGTGCTATTTTTGGAACAAAAAACTTTTTTAGGTTTATTTTGGTCTTTATCTCTAAATTATATATTAATATATGTTGTTTCATAAAAAATATGAATAAAATTATATATAATTATATATTAATAATCTCGAAAAAGATATATTAAATTACATAATATAAAACATTAAATAATAATAAATATTTTATTAATTTTGTCATAAATTTAAATATAAATATTCATGCGGATGCGCTGATTAAAATCTAGTATCTATTAAAATCGTGGTACATGGCCTTTTCGACCACCATAACCGTAGAGTCCACTGCATCTCTTGGACTTTCTGAGTTGGTTTAATACTTATAAAGGTAGTGGGCCTAAACAGTCAAAAGCAAAAATCCCTTCTTCAGCTGGCCCCAAAACTAAAACCTGCGAACAAAAGGAAACAACGTTAGATAAGTCGGTCAATGTCTTTAATGGGTCTAAGCAAAATAACCGGAACCGAAAAACCCAAATCCAGAGTCGAACTAAGACTCTCAGATATCCGAATAGTTTCTATATTTTTATATCCAAAATAACCAAATCGAACCGGAACCGAACCGAAAACCGAAGTGATACCTGAAATTATAAAATATTAATTATATATACATATAACATACCTCAATATGTATTTATAATTTAAAAATCTATTAAAATATTCAAAAATAGTTGAAAAAAACTAAATTATTATAAAATATCCAAGATTTTTATCTGAATTATCTTAATTATTCAATATTTTATTTAAAATATTTGATATATAACCCAAACTAACCGAACCGAAATCGGAACCAAATGAAAACCAAGTTTTTCTAGGTATTTTCCGGTTCTTAATTTTACTATCCGAACCGAACCGAACCCGAATCCTTCCAAACCGAACGGAACCGAAAATATGCCAAGTAGTAAATAGATCCTTTGGCCTTTTACCCGAATTATCCGATATCCGAAATACCCGAAACGCCTATACCTAGTCTTTACTAGGACAATCAGGAATAGAAAAAATTGAAGACGATGAGTGGGTGCTCAAGTCATGTCGGGAGAGAGTTTCTTTGATCTTTGTCTTTCTTTTGAGAACTTAGCGTTTGTGTAAAACCATAGTGGAAGTTGTGGGAAAAGGTTCTCACGCAAGACGTACCAGTTTAACACCGAAAACTCGGTAATCAAATTCTTTATGTTAAAAATTGAGCAATCTAATAACAATCTATAATTCCTAACAGTACTTCAAATAAAACTTGTAGTATAATTGAAAATGCATTAGATGATCACCACACCAGTTGATCACTTTAGTATATAATCATCCAGTCTCCTTCACATGCGGAACTATCACATCCAACATATATGGACCTGGTGTCTCAAGCATGGTCTGTATAGCCCCTCGGACTTCCTCTCTCCTAGTTACACTCCTCCCTGGAATCTTACAAGCTTCTGCAATCTTGAGCATATTTGGTAATAATGTCGCCTTGTCCCCATGAAAAGATTTCTTGTAGAACCTATCTTCCCCCTTGGAGACACCAAGAGACTTGTTGTTTAGTATAAGCATCTTCACAGGAAGATTCTCTGACACGATAGTAGGCAAGTCTCCCACATTCCTTAGGAAGCTCGTGTCTCCATCAATGTACACAACAATCTCATTAGGGTTTGCAAGAGACGCTCCAATAGCAGAAGAGAGTCCAAAACCCATTGCTTCAAAGCCTCTTGATGCTAGCCAGTGCATGGGTTTCTTACACTTGTAAAGCTGCGCCGCCCACATCTGATGTTGTCCGACACCACTAGTTATAAAAGCGTTACCATCCGTTAGCTCATTAAGGACTTGAATCACATACTGTGGAGGGATGGCTTCTTCTTTCGTCTTGAAACTCAACGGTGTGTGTTGCTTATACTTGTTCAACTCAACCCTCCAGAGTTTAAAATCAAGCTTGACCTCATCGGCTTGTTTCTCAAGAATCTTGTTTATTTCTTGCAAAGCAAACTTAACATGCACAGGTACTGGTAAAAGAGGTCTCTCGATATCTGGTGTTGCTTCAATGTCGATATGAACAATCTCAGCATCGCTAGGTAATGGCTCGTCGGAACCAACCCCTAAAGCAAGCAAAAGATCGCATTCTTTTAAAGCGTGATTAGCATACAATGTCCTTTGCATTCCAAATGTTTGTAATGAAAAATCATCGTTGGAAGGGTAAGAACCAAGTCCCATCATTGCACTCGTGACAGGGATTCCTGTAAGTTGGACAAATCTGTTGAGTTCATCGATGGAATTCAGACAGCCACCTCCAAGATACAACATAGGTTTTTTAGATTCCTTTATCAATCTAACTGTCTGCTCCCAGTAAGACTCCCAGCTAGGAAAAGCATAGTCTTTCTGAACATCCTCTGGAAACTCGATCAAAACAAGCCCTGGACGATCTGAAGTAGCTAAAACTAAAGCTTCCTCGATGATCCTAGGGATGTCCGTTGCATCCATCACATGAAACATATGTTTCTTCATCAAATGCATTGACGTCTCGTCATTACGGTGATGGCTGGTTATGACCACAAGAGGGACGCATGTGTCCGCTAGACAGTCGTCGGAGGTGGCTGTAATACAGACACCAGGTTTGCCAGAGGACCGAGCGTAACCCTCAGCAGCAAAAAGTGCACTTTGTTCGTTGTAAGAGAGGATGTGACGGATAGAAGAGGAGCGGTTGATGAGGGCGTGGTGGATGTCCGTGGATGCGCATCCACGATATGCGAAGACTGTTTCTACGCCTTGACGTGCAAGGGACTCAACGAGGATGTCAGTGCCCTTAAGGGGTTTCTTGGGGACATGTGGAGGGAGATTACCGGAGGCTGAGTTGAGAGATGAAGAACAGAGGAGAGTAACGTGTTTGCTACGGCAACGGGTGTAGGAGGGTTTCAAAGGAGTTAAGGTACAAGGAAGAGCCAGTTTTGAAATTGGTAAAAGAGATCTCGAGGAAGAATGAATGTGATACTTGGAGGAGGAGGAAGTTGAAATAGCTGTGATCATCACCATGATAGCTGCTCAGATCAAGAGGAGAAAGGAGAGACACAGAGCAGCAGGACTTGTAACCTGAAGAAAGATATGTTTAGTATATATATATATATATATATATTTAGATAACCATCAATACTCTGTAAATAATCCGTGTATATCAAAGATATTCTAGTAAACCTTTTCTATTAATTGATAAGGAAAAAAAACCGTTCATATATGGTACGCGAGAGCCACAATGCTACTAATTAAACCCTAGCCTAAAATTTTCTTATGTTTGTAAAAATAAGAGATAATGACCAAAATAAAGTTAAAAAAAAATTTATCTCCAAAATAGCATTCAAACAGGAAAATGATCAAGATAAATTTTGTTAAAAAGTGTAAATATACATAATACATTTATACCCATTGAGTTAACTAATATAAACTTACGGTTAAAGTAATGGGATTGAGTTTTTGTAGTGATGTGTAAAATTAAAAAATAAAATTTATAAAATAAAAAGTCTATTTTAGTCATTTTAAAGATTTATTTTTATAACAAAAATTTTAAAAAGTTTATTTGAGAGATTTTCCATGTAATAATAATATGGAAGTCATGCGAAATCTTTTTATTTAGTTTCAGTATTATTATTTTTTTTTGTCTTCAACAAATTTAGTTTTGGTATGTCGTGTGTTCTTTATAATTTCTCAATAAAAAAACGTTTTGGAAACTTTGCAAAATCATAAAACTCCAACCACTTATTACATGACAATAGATTTATTTTCTTATAGTTTAAAAATTTGTTATACAAGTCTTTTATATATAAACCATATCGTGGTGATCTAGTAGTTTCATCTAAAAAATTATTGTGTTGGTCTAGATCAGATTCATTCTTTTTTTTTTATTGCAAAATTATTAGATCTATGTATATGTGTCTATGCGGTGTAGATATCTAACTCAGATATAAAACAACCGAGTGTATTTGTCTTCGGTGGACCGACCCCATAAAAATTAGTCTAGGTATCAGCCTGAAACACCCCAAGTGTCATAATTTTTTTTTATTATATATGATACCATATAGGTCGTTTTACTTGGGTCATGATGTACAAGATATTAATTAAACACCGTTTTATAAGAAATAAAAAGGTAGTTATGATCTTTTTATATTCCTGAAAAGTTCATGAACCAGTTTATATTCTTATGGTGAACTTATTTTTGAGAACCAAAGATCTTAACGCATAACGGGAACAAGTAGAAGATCATGTTTCTTGTAAATAGTAAGCCCTGGAGCTTCTTCCATCTTCATATCCTCACATTTCATTCCTTCGGGTAACTCCCAGTCAAAACGATTCAGCAGATTCGCCAGACCAAACTCAACCATTTTAGTCCCCATGTAAATTGCAGGACATATTCTCCTACCACTCCCAAATGGCAACAACTCAAAGTTCTGTCCTTTGACATTTATGTTATTATCCATAAACCTCTCTGGAATAAACTCTTCTGGATCTTTCCATGCATCTGGATCACGCCCTATAGCCCAAACATTCACTTGAAGCCTTGTATTCACTGGAATCTTGTAGCCGTTGATCTCAAACTCAGTCATTACTTGTCTTGGAAGCAGAAGAGGTGTTGTAGGATGAAGCCTCCATGTTTCTTTAATCACCATTTTCATGTACTCTAGCTCCTCAGTTTCTTCTAAGCTGATTAGTTCTTTGTCCCCATATTTTTGTCGGATTTCAGATTGAACTTTCTTCATCAGTCTTGGGTTTCTTGAGAGCTCCGCCATTGCCCATGTCATTGTTATTGCAGAAGTATCTATTCCTGCTAGAAGAATATTCTAAAACACTAATTACAATTAGGCATGTGGAACAGTATCAAACATTTCAAATTTAATATTGTATATATTCTCCCTCATCTGTTCATAATATATTTATATATCAATTTTAATTTTATTTAAAATTGTTTAACCAATTATATTTATAGTATTTTTAAGGGTAGTGTTTTTAAATGATTTTAAAATAGATTTTTTCACCAAAAGAGTTCACAAAAAAAAATGACCAAAAGAAGTTTCATAAAGAACCAAAAGATTCCTACACCCTTATTTTATAGACATATAAATATTAATATAATTTTTTAAATAAAATAAAAGATTTAAAACTTTTTTTATAGTTTCGAATTATATTCTTTTGAATTTAAAATAGTTATATTTTTAACTCATTTTTTAAAATTTTATTTAAAAATTCAAAAATTCATTTTGAAACTATTAAATAAAATTCTTTAAAATTTTTGTATTTATTGTTTTTTTAAATCTTAAACCGCACCATTCAAATCTAAAGTCTAAGTCTAATTCAGTTAACCTAATTATATAAGTGTCTATTTATCTATTTACTGAAACACTTTTATCATTTTAACTCTTAAGAGCTATATTTATGATAATTGTTTTTGAATCATCCTAAAGAATTTCTCTATTTTTATTGATTGACCAAATTACTTTTTAATTTATAGTTTTAATAATGTTTTTGGAGAAAAATATTTTTTATGCTTTCAGCAGTAACATCAAATATTATAAAACATATATATATAGTATTATATTTTTGTAAAGGTACTTACAATCAGGAGTGCTTTGATATTGTTTCTTGTAAAATTTGCTTGTCCAAGAACAACTTTTTCCTTTTCCAACTTCATGAGAAGGTCCACGAAGTCTTCATTCTCATCTTCTTTGTTTTTTTTGAGATGCAGATCAATCATCTGTTCACAGAAGGCATCTAGGTCTTGTGCGCTTCTCTCTCTACGTTTGTGTAGACCCGTGAACCGATCCAAGATCCAGCCAACATAAGGGTAAAAATCTGCTGCAGAGAAGCTCCCTAAAACCTCAAGTGCCTCAGGGACTAACTCATTGAACCTCTCACTGTCAAGGACAGTGTCTTGGAAACTCACACCAAATGATGCCTTGCACACCACGCTAGCTGTTAAAGAAAGAAGCTTCTCGCTCAAGTTAACCGGAGATTTCCTTGACGCTGGTTCAACCAATGAAGTTATCAGTCTCCTCATCTCCTCGTATTTGATGGGTTGGATCGAGTGGACTCGCTTGATGTTAAAGAGTTCTTGAACAGAGAGCTTCCTTACTTCTTTCCAGTAATCATCAAACGGAGAGAAAGCGATGTCCCTGTAGTTGTAAGAGAGCTTTCTTGAGCCTGAAGAAACCATTGGTTATGTTATAGTAATCAATATAAATAGAAGCTTTTGGTTAGTTAAAAGTGTACCTGCTAATGATGGACGGCTACAACAATTAAGGTCAAAGACTCTTAGGGCTTGTCTTGCTGTATCCGGAGTAGAAACTACGATCATTGGGACTGTACCAAGCTTCATAAATATCACTGGACCATACTTTTTGGAGAGTCTCCATAGAGACTGATGTGGCAATTCTCCGAGCTGGTGCAAGTTTCCGATGATCGGAAGCGTTGGAGGACTCGGAGGAAGTTTGGAGTTTGAGTGTTTGAACAGTTTAAAAAAAAATATTGAGATTAGGGTAAGGACTAAAAAGTAGAGGAGATAGAGAGAGATTGTCATTTTCTTTTTCTTATCTTACTTGTTTGGTCTGTGTTTGCTGCTTCTCAAATAGTTTCATTGAAACTATGCTATACTGCCAAACTGCCAACGGTTTCCTTCATAATGAAAATAAGTAAAATGTATATGATATTTTTATGTGGAGGATAATTATTCAGGAATATTTGAAGATACACTTAAATAATTTATTTTTCAGCAAAATAGATTTTAAAGAAAAAAATAACTAAGATATATTTTATTAAAGGGTTTAAATATATATTTGTATCTTTTCAGTTAATTAATTTAATCTTAGGTTTAGAGTTATAAGATAAAGTTTTAGAGATGAGGTTTAAATTTTTTTTAAAAAAATACATTAAAATTTTTAAAATAAAAAAAATCTATTTTTCATTTTTTTTTTGAATTTTATTTTTTTGACAAAAACTTTAAAAGAAATATTTGATAGATTTGACCATAATTATTTGACACAAAGGCTTCGGTTTTATTCATTGTCGGTCTCTTTCTGCGTGTAGAGAGAGACTGTTATGCGGTCGCCGGTAATTTGAATAAATCTTGGGTTGTTATCTTGTCAATTAGTAAGCTTGGGGTTCATTGTTTTGTTCTCCAATTTATCTTTCAAAACAACTTTGTTTTTGTGATGGATTATAGCTCTAAAAGTACATGAAATTTTCAATTTATTAAGTGTTATGTCGGTAATACGTACGCTTAGCAATTATTATGATCATTGTCTAACATGTGACTTATATCGTGTGGATGAGAACTCTTACGCAGAAGCTCACTTATTCACTTTACAATTATTCGCATGATGGTTGGAAATTTTTTAAATATGTGGCCTTAATTTATACTCTGTCAATTGAATTTTTAGCCTGATTATTGCTTGTTGATAATATTATGAGTTGTGTTATTACACTCCAATGTGTAGAACACATTTGTGTATGCAAATTACAAACATAAATGGTTGCATAATTATGGGTTATCGATTATATGAATTAAAGAGAGTAACTTTGAGGAACTAAGAAATAGTGGAAGAGGTTGATTGTATGACATAAGATACCAAAGTGATTAATATGCTTGATATTATTACTTTTGAGGGATGGACAAATAAATTGAATCCGAAAATCCAAATTGAACCCGATCTGATAAAAATGAATCCGAACCGATCTAGCATAAATACCGAATGGATCTTGTTTTATTTTATGGTATTTTGGGTAATGTATATTATCCTAATTGAACCCGAACCTAAAAGGATATCCCATTGAACCTGAAAAAAAATTAATCCAAATTTTTTTTATACCAAACATGATCTCAATTCCTAATATGTATCCAAAATACATTAAGATATTATTGTACATCTAAAATAATTATCTATTACATGAATAATTAACTCAAATACTTAGCTTAATATATATATTGATATTTGGTTAATATTAATGTTGGTGTTTAATATTAATACTTAGCTTAATATAGATTTTGGTTAGATCGACTTGAGAAAGGTTTGTGTTTCTCGAAATATAGTTTTTCTTTATTATTTTCTTTAATGTATGTCTAATTTCTTGTCACTAGATTTTCTGATTCATAGTTTTAGGTATAGAGTTTTGATGATTGAAAGTTGGAGATTGATTGTTGAAGGTGGCTGTTGAAACTTGAAGTTTTTAGATTTGACATTATGTGTACATTCGGCATGACCACTTAATCAATTAAACTTGGGACGAGTGTTTTGTATGTTGTGAACAAGCATATGAAATGACGAGAATACCAGAAGTATATCTATCACAAGATTATATAAACATATCTTTAGTAATCTTTAACTTTGTCCCGATCATATACTTTACGTATTGGTTAAAAAATATCGGGCTCACGGTTCACAGTGTCAACTTCACAGTGATCGTAATAAATGCACTGAATTTATAACACAAGACGACATGCCTAATAATATCGTCTTGACGTCTTGCACTATACCATTACCAAGTGGTTCTTCGTTTCATCGTTTTTCTTTGTGTATAGCGAAACCCATTACCCCATATGTATTTTGGTTCTTAGCCTTCTGTCTGCAACTCTGCATGTTCAATTATTTTCTGGTGGTTTCAAATAAACTTCATTGATACATCTCTGGTCCCGTTCGTGTGTACATCTCAAAAGAGCATCTAGATGGTCCATCTAGATGTTTTATCCAGATGTTCCACCTAAGTATTTTTCGTTTCTGTATTTCGTTTATGCATCTAGATAAATCATCTGAATGCAACTATATTTGTTTGATTTTAATTTTTTGAACTTACAGTTGCATTCAGATGCACATATTGCTAAAATAACAAATAGACATGTTTTACGGTTTTGGCGAAGAGTGTGTTTTACGGTTTTGACGGAAAAGTGTATTTTATGGTTTTGGCGAAAATTTTCATTTTTGCAGTTTTAACGTAAAATTACGTTTAAGGGTTTTGGTCAAAAAATGCATCTTTACGGTTTTAGCGAAAAAATGTGTTTTGCGGTTTTGGCGGAAAAATATGTTTTAACGGAAAAATACGTTTTCGCAGGAAAAATGCGTTGTAGCGGTTTTAGCGAAAAATGTAAGTTTACAATTTAAGCAGAAAAGTGTATTTTGTCAGTTTTGGCGGGAAAGTGCATTTTTACGATTGTAACGTAAATGTACGTTTTTTGCGGTTTCGGCGGAAAAGTGGGTTTTTGCGGTTTTGACAGAAAATTTTGTTTTAGCGGGAAAAATATGTTTTTGCAGTTTTAGCGGAAAAATGTGGTTTGGTAGGAAAATGTATTTTTTTGGCGGAAATGTGCGTTTTTGCGGTTTTGGTGGGAAAGTGAGTTTTTACAGTTTTGGGTGGAAAGTGTGTTTTAGCGGGAAAATGCATTAAATGAGTTTTGCGATTTTGGCAGGAAAATGTATTTTTTTGTGGTTTTGACGTGAAAGTGCATTTTTGTGGTTTTGGTGAAAAAGTGTATTTTTGCGGTTTGGCGGAAAATGCGTTTTAGCAGGAAAATGCGTTTTTGTAGTTTTGGCGGGAAAATGCGTTTTTGCAAAAAAACTGCATTTTTTTGTGGGAAAGTGTGTTTTTATGACTTTGACGGATAAGTGTATTTTTTTTTGGTTTTGGAGGAAAAGTGTGTTTTGTGGTTCTAACAGAAAATTATATTTTTATCGTTTCGGTGAGAAAATTCGGTTTTATGAAAAATATAATTTTCATAAAAATATGAAACCAAAATAATATGAAGTTCTATGGTATTAAATTTAAAAAGATTATTTAAAATTAAAATATTATTTTATTATTTACCATTTTGGATTAAATTAGATGCATCTAGATGCACGAAAAAACTCATCATCATTTGGATGAGAACTTGAAAGGAATTTCCAAAAATATAACTGGATGATCCCTGTAAATGTTACATTTTAATGCACTAAACGAACATTGATTTAAATATTCATTTAAATATTCACTCAGATGGATCACCTAGATGAGCAAACGAACAACACCTCAATTATATAACTTATCCATCACAGAAAATAATGAACAAATCTGGACAACGTCTCATCTAGACCCATAAGTATCGAACAATACTATCATCTTCACGCTTTTTTTTTTCACGAGCCTCAGACATTATGCAGATACATCATGCTTTCCAGTGTATTCCATAACTTCGTCATCTAGGAAAAATAATACACATATGTTCTCATCGCTTTATGTTTGCAGCTTGCTGAGTTCAACCCTCATATTATATAGGAGAAATTACTAAAAATTTCACAAGTTAAATACCATTTTTAAAAATTATATTAATATTTAGATTTACATTTTAGTGATTATTATTTAAGGTTTAGTGTTAAAAGTGTGGAGTTGAATTTCTAAACGTTTTATAATATTTAGAAAAATTAGTTTAGTCTATCTCCATCATACATTTATGATATTTTTGAAAATAATCATTCATTAATGGTAAATTTGAAAAGTAGTATCAAACTTATGGTAGAACTTAAATTTCCCGAAATAGCTAAGCATGCAACCAAATTATAAAATTATATTGGAAAACATAAACAAACTATTACACTTATAAATTATCTTCAAAACATTTATGTAAAGTGTATACGATCAAGGATGTAAGTACTTCACATGAACAAGGAGAAGCTCAGTTTTTTTGCTCACACTAAGTCCGGAAGATTCTTCGATCGTTCAATCATCATGTAATAAGTCCTCACACGTAAAGTTATGGACCGTCAATATAAGGTTGATAAGTAGGGTCATGTTTGCTGATATTATTTTTTAAAACCTATTTAATTTACATTAAGTTTCAATGATATCATTTGGATGTTATAATTTACCATCTCACTTCGATATGAAGAATTGTATTTTTGAAATGATATGATCAAATAAATTTGAGATCCGAGCTTGCGCGGAATGAACATTGGTTATGTATACAAATTATTTATAAATATTATTATTTATTTTTTGTTCGTTTACGTATTATGCAATAATAATTATATTGAAGAATTGAGAAGCGAGTAACTAATATGTATATAATTAAATTAGAGTAAGCACATAATAAAATTTTTATTTTTATTTACTATAATTTTTTTGGTAAAAAAGTCAAAATAATTATTTATTTATTTTATGTGGTATATAATTAAAATTAAATGATATTGACATAGATATATAATATATTTTAATATAATTATTTATTAATTGAGATTTTTTTCTCATTTGATTTTATTAACAATTTTATGTTTGCTGTAAAGTATTATTTTTATTAATATGAATATTTATTAATTGAGGCTTCCTGCTAAATGTAAATTTTGAAATTAACATGTGTATGTATTATATATATGATACATAAATATTTTAATTTAAACAATATTGAAGTATATATATACACACACACACACACACACATATATATATATATATATATTTATATGATTTTAAGATCATTTGTATCTTCTTATAACAAAAAAAAAATTAAACCAGCGATCACAAAAATTTCAAGGTGGATTTAACAGTTTTAATAATTTATAATCGTTTAAAACTTCAAAATATAGCATATAATAAAAAATATATTTTTATTATATGTTTAATGTGAATATTTAATTTCTTTTAAGAATATATAAAATTAAACAAAATTGATGAAAGATACAAAAATTGTTATCAAAACTTTATTATTCATAATCATTAGGTAATTCTGTAGCTTTTATTTAAGAAAATAATGGATAATATTACTTAAAAGTTAACGATATTAATAATATATATATATATAAGAGATTTTCAATGACATAAAATGTAATTAATCTAGTAAGAGCTTGATATTTGAATGGAATGTGTAAAAGACCATACTAACACATCAGCATAATGACAATCTTGTGAATATATTAAAAATGCTACGCTTTTACTATATAGGGGATATTGGGAAACATAAATAAACTATTACACTTCTAAATTAACTTTAAAACATTTATGTAAAATGTAAATGATCAAGGATCTAAGTACTTCACAGGAACGAGTAGAAGCTCAGTTTTTTTGCTCACACTAAGTCCAGGAGATTCTTCCATGTCGATGTCTTCAACCGCTGTGCCTTCTGGTAACTTCCAATCAAAGTTATACAACATATTTGCAAGACCACACTCCACCATTGTTGTTCCCATAAAAACTGCAGGGCAGATTCTCCGGCCACTTCCGAATGGTAACAACTCGAAGTTAAGCCCTTTCGCATCAATGCTATTATCCATAAACCTCTCAGGGAGAAACTCATGTGGGTCTTTCCAGGTATCAGGATCACGCCCAATAGCCCAAGTATTCACATGAAGCCGTGTCTTGGCCTTTATGGTGTAGCCGTTAATCTCAAAGTCAGACATTGCTTCTCTTGGAGAAAGAAGAGGTACTGGAGGATGTAGTCTCCATGTTTCTTTGATCACCATTTTCATGTACGTTAGCTTCTCTGTGTCATCAAAGCTAATAATGGGTTTATTTCCCATTTGGTTTCTGATTTCAGATTGAACTTTCTTCATCACTCTTGGGTTTCTAGTCATTTCTGTCATTGCCCATGTCATTGTCACTGCAGATGTATCGACACCTCCTAAAACAACGTTCTACGTACATGAACAAATAAATAAACATGTAAGAATATCATATTTTAGGAAATAAAAACAGAGTAAGAATATACAACACATATTTGAATAAAATTTGTATAAAACTACAAACATTCTAAGATGATATATATTTCTAGTTTATGTGAACATATTCTCTTACTAATATTACAAATATATAAACTTTTATGAAGTAGTGTTTGTTTTTATAAGTCTTGTTGTAGTTCATTTCTATTAGTTTTTATAATTGTATCAATAATATAATGTTTATATAAATCCGAAACACTGAAAACGAACTTTGATGAATTTTAAAGGCAAAAACTTATACCAAAACTAAATCTAGACAAATATTAATTTATAATATTTCTAAGAATATACTTCCTCCGTTTCATATTAAGTGTCGTTGTAGAGAATTTTTTTTGTTACAAAATAAGTATCGTTTCGAATTTTAATACAAAATTTATTAATTTTTAATGTAATTTATTTTCTATTGGTTGAAAGATAGTTAGATATATATGTAATTATGTTTTTATATAAAAAAATATGTAAAATTAATTATTTTTTTAATCTGTGTGCACAAAATTAAAGCGACAGGTAATATGAGAAAGAGAGAGTATGAGTTTTAGTGAATCTTTACCATCAAAATTGCCTTGACATGGTTTCTTGTGAGATTGTCCTTTCCAAGAACAGTTCCTTCCTTCTCTAACCTCAAAAGCAGATCAACAAAATCTTCACGCCCTTGTTTATTTTCCTCTTTATGTAGATCAATCACATATTCATAGAACGCATCAAGATCTCTCACGCTTCTCTCCCTCCTCCCTTGTAAACCCGTGAACTGGTCGATGATCCAACCCACACCCGGGAAACAATCCTCGGCAGAGAAGCTTCCCAACATCTCGACCGCCTCACGGACTAACTCATTAAACTCGTGACTGTTGATACCAGTCCCCTCAAAACTCACTCCAAATGCTGCTTTGCATACCACATTTTTAGTTAAATCAAGAAAGTTTTTATTCATATTAATAGGTATTTTCTGAGAAGCTGATTCGGCAACTGAGTCGATCAGTTTCTTGACCTGCTCGTCCATGATGGGTTTAATGGAATGAACTTGTTTAGTACTGAATAGTTCCTTAACAGCTAGCTTCCTTACTGCTTTCCAGTACTCACTAAAAGGAGAGAAAGCTATGTCTAGATTGTTGTAAGAAAGCTCTCTAAGACCTGAGTGACACAAGATCAACAATTTGTAAGCATTTAAAACTTTACTAATGTGTTGTGTGATTTACATTACCTGCCACTGTAGGACGGCTACAGCAATGGATGTCATGGTCTTTTAGAGCTTGTTTTGCGGTTTCAACAGAAGAAAGTATGACCATAGGGACTTTTCCAAGGTTCAAAATCATCACAGGACCATGCTTCTTTGACAGTTTCCATAGAGATTGATGTGGTAACACTCCGAGCTGGTGTAAGTTTCCGATGATCGGATAACCAGGAGGAGAAGGTGGTTTCCGGCGTTGCTGCCTCTTTGAACGTTTGTAAGCGGTGAGTACCACAAAAAAGACTAGGAAGAGAAGTGGTAAAACCCAAATGTTATCCATTTGTATTTTTCTTATGACTCATAAACAAAGCTCATCCCTTGATATATACAACTTTGAGCAGTGCTCACTTCAATAATTTAATTTATGAAAATGACAAAATAATACTCCTATAATCAAAGGTGAGGAAGCGTCGAATTTTTTGACAATTTACTGGACACAATAATTGTGAAGTTGATGATAAAACAGTAGCATTATGCGGTAGAATCTGTATGTTGTAGAAGCTGTATGTTCTTATTCAAGTTCTTAATAAAGTGATTGGTTGATCAATAGCAGTATACAATTTGAAAATTATTATTAAAGTTAGTTTATAATATAATAGTCCATCTGTTTCATATGAAGTGTTATTTTAGTTTTGTGCACATATATTAAGAAAACAATTAATTTTTCATATTTTCTATACAAAAATATAACTATCTATACACTTAACCATAGTTCAACCAATATAAAAATAAATTATAGTAGAAAATTAACAAATTTTGCATCGAAAGTCGAAAACATACTTATTTCGTAACAAAAACATTTGTCGACAACGATACTTAATATGAAACAGAGGGAGTATCTAACATATTTATTTTTCAAATAATATTTATAATATATATTAATAATATATTTACTATTAAAAGTAATGAATCTTATTAAATTATACAAATTAAATTAAATTTTAAATCTGAAAAAAAATTATTTTAAAAAATGAATGTGAAATTTATTTCAAAAATATTAAAATTTATTATTGGATATAAACATATTTTTATATAATTAAATAAAAGAAGTTAGTTATATTATATATATATATATATTATTTATTGGTAGAGCAACAAATGATTCATATATAAAATTATCATAAAACTAATATATGATATATAATTTAGTTAATTGTAAATAATATTGATAGATCATATTTATAATATATAAATATATATTATGTTATGCTTTGTTATTAAAAATAATGAATGATATATCTAATTATGTAAATTATATTATATTTCAAATATGTAATATTTTTATTTTTTAAATGATAAAAATATTTAATCGTAAATTTTGTTTTTAAAATGTAAGTTTATGTTTTTGATTACAAACATAGTTTTTATATTATCAAATTAAAAAAATTACATATAACTATATTTAAATTTTTATATAATTATATATTAGTTTTATATAAATTTCTTTTAATTATATATGAATCTTAGTTAAGTTTTATAATTACATGATGATACTTGCTATTATAAAATTAAAACCATATATTTAAATCTCCTTTTTGTCAAAAAAACATATATTTAAAAATTTAAAGCTTCTAACTATAGTATGAAATATAACTTGTGAGGATCACGAAAAAATCTATTGAATTAATGTTTTTCTATAATAATATATTTAGTTGCATTTTATTTATCACAATATATTAGTTGCATTAAATTATGATTTTAATAACTAACAAATTATATACCTTACTTTTAATATATCAGATACGTAAAAATAAAATGTAACCCCCGTTTACCTCTATTTGACTAAGAATTATTAACTATATCAAAATGTTATTGGTATATTTTGAATCATTACTGTTGAAGTACGAAATTACCACATCTTTTTTATATGGTATATAATGTTGAGATATACCGATTCTCTAAACATGTTTAAAATATTAAATAATACAAAATAAAAACCACAAAATGTAACTAACGATATAGTTAACTAAAACAGAATCCGAAAATTTCATATCCCTTTTCAGATCTACGCCCTCAAATTGAATTCATAATTTTATCAAAGTTCTAGCATTTTATTTGAATCAAACCAAAATTTGTATAAACCAAATCCAAATTCATAAATAACCAAATAATTATTATATTTATTGAACCAAAAAGTAAAACCACAATTAAACCAAAACCAAACAAAAAAAAACAAAATATACAATATAGACACGGCCTAAAATTTATAAAATATCACCAAATCATAAAATCTATATTATTAAAGCAGAATTCATACTAGGATTTTGTCCTTAATTTTGAAATTATTTACATTGATATGTCATTTCCTTATTTAGATTTTCTTAATAATTTTTACTACTTATTAATCAGCCAATTAAAAGTTCCCATTTTAAACAATTCAGAATTTTAAATGAAATTAAAAACCCACTTGCCAAAAATCTATATAATCATTATCAAATTTCTATGATATTTTTTCAATCAATCGGTGATGTTTTTAGCTACTACAACAAATTATACAGACAAACATTTAACTTTATCAAAGTGATACTTTAATATTATCAAACAACTAATAAATAAATTTATCCTTTTTTCCTTTCAGATTTTAAATAGTTTCGAAAGGTGTAGTTTATGTTATAAGTCATATATTACAATCATTATACACAAAAAAAAAATAGACATTTTCATATTAACATATTTATACATGAATTACATTCATTTTGCTTTTCAACTATTCAATTTTTTGAGGGTAAACAACTTATTTCCACACCAAAAGTATCATATAGTATATTTTCACACAATTTTTCCCACTCATCCTAATTGCACACATTCTAAGTATATGAACCTATTTACTCATATTTTCAAAGATTAAAACTTGAAACTATACAGGCGAATGTTTAGCTCAGTTTTACTAGTTTAAAATCTAAACCGATATCAAACCAGTTAAACCGATCGGATCAGTTTGTATCGAACTAAAATTAAAAACCGAATCAACATGATATCCAAATAGAACCCGACCCAACTCTTTAATAGGATGTTAGGTCGGGTTCTATTTGGATATCATGTCAGGTCGGGTTTTAATTTCAGTTCTATATCAAGTGGTTTAATTAGTTTGATATCAGTTTAGATTCAAAATCAAGCTAAACCTTCGTTTGTGTGGTTTTGGGTTTAGATCTTTGAAAATGGGGATAACTAGATTCATATACTTAAAATGTGTGTATTTATGTTCATATACTTAAAATGTGTGCAATTAAGACGAACATGAAAGATTGTGTGGAACTGTTACTATATGATACTTATGGCGTCAAAATAGGTCGTTTACCCTTTTTTAAAGTTAAACTAGATTTTAAATCGCGCGTCCGTGCGGATATATATATATAAGTTTTATGACATATTAATAAAATATTTATTACTATTTTGGGTTTGTATTATGTAACTTAATATGTCTTATTCAATAATATTAATATATATATATATATATATATATATATATATATATATATATATATATATATATATATATATATATATTTTATTCATATTTTTTATGAAGGAACATATATTAATATATAATTTAATTGTATTTTAATATATTTTTAAAAAAAATTAAAATAAACATAATCATATAAGAATCAAAATAGAATAATTTATCTATTTAACCCATTTCGTTAATTTTTTGATGTTTTCTAATAAAAATGGATTAGATTTTGTTTATAACTCTCATTGATCAAAATTTATTTTAAAGATTTTGTAATTTAAATAAGCTACATTTCTTTTATTTAATTTACAAACATAAACCATCAACTCTAAATTAAAAATAATATAATCACATAATATAAATTTTGATATTGTATAATTTATTTTTACTAAAAGTAAATTTATATTTATAAATTCATAATTTCATTTTATAAATTAAAATACTATATAATAAAAATATATTCTTTATTTAAATTTAAATAATACTAAATTCTAATATTTTAATAATAACTACGAATTATTTAAAACTGATAATCAAAATATTTTATAAGATTTTGTTAAAGTAAAATAGTAAATATTCAAAAATAAATAGTGTTATAGTAGAATATTCTTATGTGTGATAGTATATTTTATTCAAATTATCTAATATATAAATATTATTTTTAATATAATAAAAATTAGTAATGAAATGGTCCAATGACTTTTTATCAGCAGATAAAAATAGGACTCTATTTTAATATAATTCTCATTGATCAAAATTTATTTTAAATTTTTTGTAATTTAAATAAGCTACATTTCTTTTATTTAATTTACAAACATAAACCATCAACTTTAAACTAAAAATCATATAATATAACTTTTTATCTTGTAAAATTTATTTTTATTAAACTTAAATTTATATTTCTAACTTTATAATTTAACTTTATAAATTAAAATACTATATAATAAAAATATTTATTCTTTATTTAAATTTAAATAATACTAAATTCTAATATTTTAATAATAATTACGAATTTAATTAATTATTTAAAATTGATAATCAAAAAAAAATTATAAGATTTTGTTAAAGTGGAATAGGAAATATTCAAAAATAAATAGTGGTATATTAGAATATTTTTATGTGTGATAGTATATTTTATTCAAATGATCTAATATATAAATATTATTTTAATATAATGAAATGGTCTAATGACTTTTTATCAGTAGATAAAAGTAAGAATCTATTTGGATAGATTAGATATTTTTATATGTTTTAAATTTTTTTATTTTAAAATCAAAACTGAATTAGTGTTAGTTTATAATTATATTTTAGTGATAATTATAATTTATATTAATTAATTACGAAAATAAATTTAAAAAATATTATAAAAAGATATTGTTAGAATTTTTTTTAAAAAAAGTTGTTTAATTGCTTTTGATTAAGATATTAAAAGATATTATAATTAAATTATGTATATTTTGATTAACTTTCTAATAGATGATACAAATAAAAATATCAAACATAAAAAGTCATATGACTCTAATTTAATAGATTAGATAAAACATTTTTAAAAAGAAATCCCCTTCAAATATATTATCAAAAAATTTAAAATAATATTGGAACTTTATCCAAAATACTTTAAATAAATTTAAATATTTGTAAATGGGTCAATGTAATTATCGTGGATTTAAATAGATAGTCTATTAAAACTTAAAAATAAATGAGTCAAAACGGGTTCATGATTTTGGTTTAATTAACATGTGTGTCTCTCAAACCGAAGAAAAGATCCAAATTAATTTCTAAAAAAAAAAGTTCATTTCACATATGGACTTTCTCCCAATGTATTTAAATGAGTTATAAAGTGTAGCTTATATTTGCGTCTGCCACATAGGTGTAGTGTAGAAGGATGCTTCCAAACTAGGTTGTTTAAGTCACCAAAACATTCATAATTTAAACGGAATCGATAAAAAATAAGACGGACTCAAATGGATAGATTTACCTATTTTATATTTGTAATAAAAGAGATAATCTATGTGTTTATTATTAAATTTTTCATAACATAAAATATTCTAGGTTTTAAAGCGCGGATCAAAATTTAGTTTTAATTTAAAACATAAAAAATATAATTTTAAATATAAATAACCCTGCACGCAACTGCGCGGGAGAATCTAGTTAGATATTAATATTCGATTTGATCCCTAAAATTAAGAATATTCAGTTTTTAATTGAAATGAAATGAATTATATATCATATCAAAAATTATGGATATTTTATTCACCCCTTCTAATCACTGCCAGTCTTCACATTCTTAACAGTTAATACAGATAATATTTCTCAAATTTTAAAAACGAATCTTAAATTAGTATAGTTTTTAAATTATTAAAACAATTTCATTCAATTATCTATATTTCGGCATTGGTCATAATTAACACATCTACATCTACGTAACTTGGGAGTTTAATAGTATACTAGATCGTGACCCGCCCTTTTATCTTTTTGTTTTAAATTATTTTTAAAAAACTTAATTTTTATATTTCTATTTTTTGGCATGATATTTGTGTTTAATATTAATTTAATTTATATTAATTTTGATAATTATATGAAATATGTCAAGAATCAATTATATAAGTTAGTGGATCCCTAAAATTATGGAATTAAAGTGGTAGTTACAAAATATATATTTAAATGCAATTAGAAAATATATATTATTTTTTAAATAGCTAATGTTATAAAATAATTGTTGGACCAAACGTTTATCAATAGGTCATGTTTGTGTTTTAATAGAATAGACTAGATTTTGACCCGCGCTTTCAAAGCGCAGATTTTTTTTGGGATAACAATGTTAGTTGATATTTTTGTTTTAATTTTGATATATGTATCTATGTTAAAAATAGATATTCACTGTTTTCATATCAGATTCAGACCCGCGACTGAACTGTAAATCCCGTGATCCGTATAAATCCAGTTCAAATTTAATGAAAATTTTGTCAATTAAAATTCTGAAAAAAATCCAGTAAAAATCTAAACAATTATCATTAACATGTGAACTAATCTTGGTTGACCCATTAAAACTCCAAAGAAAACTGATAATATTTTTAAAATTAAAATTTTCTATACTTTTAAATTATACATAAAATTAAAAAAAAACTATTGTATTTATATTTTTTTTGTACTTTGATGATTGTTTACTATTGGAAAAATGAAAATTGATATTAAAGAAGACAAAAATTTATTTATATGACAGTATTAGTTTTTTTTGTTCTTTATATTGTTTGAGAATAAATTCAAAGATGTCGGATGGTATAAGAAATATTTAAACATATTATTTGTTACTATTTTGAATATATAAATTTAAATCATTAGGAAAAATTAAGATATGTTAATAACCTATTAAAAAAATTGGTTAAATAAGTTAAAGTCTGGAAACATTAATGTTTGTTTCTCTAAAATAACATCATTTAATTAAAAAATCATTATTCTTACCATAAATAAAGAGATAATTTAGGGTAGTTTTGTTATAGATATAAATGCATTAGAGTAAAA